>CASHTH010001776.1:0-26757 GCA_030341885.1 Geodia barretti
CTCCTGCCACCACATAGGAGGACACACACCAGTACATTGATATACAGTGGAACCCCAAAACAAGGGACACTATGGGGCCAACGATTTTGTCCCTTGTAGAGAGGTCGTCTCTATCTCGGAGGTCAAATAATACACTAAAGTATTAGCATGAGGTTGAAACAAGTGTCCTTTGTAGAGAGGTCGTCCCTATCTCGGACAATACATTAAAATTGTAGAGAGGTTGTCCCTATCCCAGAGGGTCCCTTATCAGAGGTTCCACTGTAGTTTGTAATACTCCAATCAATGATAGAAAAGCACTGAAGTGCAAACCCTCGGCGAACTGAGCACGCGCGGTACCACTAATTGATGGGCTGGGCTTTTAGTATGCGTATACTCGTGGTATCCACGCTAGTAGCTCGCGGAGAGTCTGACACGGACTAGCTACAGTAGTAGATAGCATGCGGGAGTCGATACACGCCCTTCGTTGTGACTTCTTATGCCTATGCCTTCAAGATACACAGAGCAAGCGGCCCGGTCGAGGTTTAAAACTTATTGGTTTTCTCCTTTTGCTATCAGTAGTCATTGCCTATCTGCATACACATACCTGGAGCCAATGTCATGCACACATTACCTCTTGCAATGTCATGCAGTACGAACATGTACACATAGACCAGCTACAACTCCCATACAAAACAGACATCACTGATGAGCAATACTCTAACAGGGCAACTATATAGTTCTGTAACAATCCACTTCACTATAGGGTGGAATCTATGTCATAAGAAGAAGCAGTGGTCTTCCTAGTGGATCAGTACTATAGACTAGTATTGAAGGTCATTTAGAATAAGTGTGAACTCTAAAAGTTGTCTCATTTGTACGCAATCATAAAGGTCTCTGGGGTTACGCACAGGACATTTACTGAACTTTAGGTGAGTATTATAGTGGTCTCCACAGTTATGTAATCAGAAGGTCCCGGGGGTTATGAATATTATGAACTTTACGTGATCTCCTCATTGAACACTATCATAATTATGAAGGGTTTATCTGGATGCAACAGCTTCATGCTAGAGAGTATAAAATGAGAGCCATCTCTCTGCCTTGTCAAAAGCATCAGACCAGCAACTGAGAGGTCAAAGAAAGAGCCTGAAAAGGAAGTATCTTCTCTTGCTGGTGGCGGTGGCCGCAGCCTCTGCCTCAAGTCAGGCAGACTTCTATGGCAGCATCCCCTCGCTGCAGGGAATCCTGTGCCAGCTACACCTTGGGGACATTCCCCTCTGTCCCACCTCCTCCTGCAAGGAGGTTGCTGACACCAGACTGGGGGACTGTCGATCCGGCCTCCACTGGCTCACTAATGGAGACACTGTATTCCTGGCTCGCTGTGACCATGGAATCCCGCCCAGCCAGTCTCGAGGCTGGATGCAGGTTGTAAACATTACCTCTGACAGTGGCTGTCCAGCAGGACTGGAGCAACTGACTGCCGGTGGTAGGAAACTGTGCAGGAAGACGGTGGACATTGGCTGCAGTTCAGTAACCTTCCCCACCAATGGAGTCAGCTACTCCAAAGTCTGTGGACTGGTGTACGGATACCAGAAAGACACTCCCCTGATGGATTCTCCCGTGCGGCTCTCAGCACCATAGACCAACGATACGTTGATGGTGTAAGCATCACTCGTGGCAGTCCTCGACAGCACATCTGGACTCTGGCAGCCACATCATTCTTGGTTTTATGTCCTTGTGGCACCAATCCCAGTGTTACTGTCCCATCATACGTAGGGACGGATTATTTCTGTGATATTAGTGCTTCTACTAACACGTACAGTAGTGCTGATGTACTCTGGGACGGAGTGGGTTGTCTGGCTGGTGCCACGTAGTGCTGTGAGAAAGCCAACTGGTTCTGTAAGGATCTGCCTCAACCTACTACTGACGACATTGAGTTCAGGGTGTGTACAGACCAGAACAGGGCAGATGAAGACGTGTATATTGAAGACGTAGAGATATATGTACAGTGAATAACTCCTGCTAGACTCTGTCACATTTTTAGTTTGAAATAGTGAGAGTGTAACTGATTTTTGAATGATGTTGTTATAAAATTACAAACTCTTGGTGCAAATGAACGTGCATATGCAGTATCCCGGGCAAAGAAACGCAAATTGTCACATATGGGTGATATTTCAGCAAAGCAGCACGTGCACTGACCCACTGATGAAAATGAAAAGCACTAAGTTCAAACCCTCGGCGAACTGCGCATGCCCAATACTGCTAATTGATGGGCTGGGCTATTTTTATGCGTTTACTCGTGGTATCCCGCTAGTAGCTCACAGAGAGTCTGACACGGGCTAGCTACAGTAGTAGATAGCATGCGAGAGTCGATACACGCCCTTCGTTGTGACTTCTTGTGCCTGCAGAGCAAGCGGACCTGGTCGAGGTAAGCCTGTGCTAATTTGCATATTGGCTTGTTCACTTGCCTTTCAGGCCATAACTTTTGAACGCAGAAGTTATATCAAAATCGCCTTTTTAAAAATGAGGCCAGTGTAGCGATGAACCTGTTCGTGTCGCTATTTCGTTGCGCGTAGTCACAGAAAACATGGTAACAGACGAACGGACAGACACACACACACACACACTCACGAACCAAGTACCGTAACCCTCGCTGTGCATGCACGCCGAGGGTTAATAATGATGTATCAGTGAGGGAGGACAGGGGTCGGCCTACCTTGACCTGGAACCAGGCGTCACGAGAACAGAGTCGAATGTCGCAGGCTGTGATCATGTCGACACCGCCTCCCACACAGGCCGAGTGGACGCAGGCAATCACTGGCTTCATACACTGAACGGGGGCAGGGGCATACGGTGTAAGTAACCACTTCATACAGGTGTAAAGTTAATAGATCTAAAATATACTTATGCGTTTGATTTGGTTCCATTTATGTCATTAATATGCAATGCAAACACAACGGGAAAAGAGACAGTGGAAGAATTCCTCCTCAAGACCTCGGGTGCTGCATTACCTCACCACCAACCATAGTAAGGTGATGTCAACATAGTCTTGTGTGGCCAGACGCTCTGTGGGGGAAGGCAACGTCTGGTCACTTATTGCCAGCGTTCCGTGGACGGTGCCGGAACATTGGAACTGCCACTGACAGTGGTGGAGCAATCATGTAGACTTATTTAGTTGGTTTCCACACCATAACTGTTCACGTGGATTTACTCTATTATGTAAAATTAGTAATACCTGATCAAAGCACACTAGTATCCACGGAGGGAAACTGTGCCAGGACCCAGAGAGGTGGAGACGTGTACCTTCTCAATGGCGGAGAAGGTGTCCTGCATGGGCTGGATGAGACGACGGACAAGGAGGGTTCTGCGAGCTATGTCGCCGCCCGCAGTCGTCTGGAACTGAGTGAACATGGGGGCAAAATCCACCAGATCCAACCCTTCATTCGGGGAGGAGGGGGAGAGGGAGGTACAATATTAACTGTGGCACATATCAATAAGGACACAAATGGAGGAAAGTGTGTTGCCATGTGGTCAACACCCTGCTAGCAACAAACATGGCGATTGCATAAAGAAGCTAAATTTATCAGCCACTAAGACACAGTCCCATAGTTATTGTGCATGCACAAGAACTACAATCCAGTAGCAACACCTTTAGCAGCCTCTCGTTGCTAGTATTTATCCTCTGACTATCATGGCTGTGAATACAAACAGCAGGCTGTGGGGAATGCTACACTGTTACACAGACATTACAGCACACACCTTCCTCGCATGCTGCTCGCCAACATGCGATACAGAAATTTATATTATGTTGGTGTTGAAGGGATGTGGCAGTATACAGGACTAAACTGTTACTAAAAACGGCATTCCACCGGGCCCTACTGTATTGCTATCTTCTGTAAAATCCAGCCCTTATTTACTGACTGTGTGGTTGTGGGAGCAATGTAGCAATGAGGTATCTACTGCACCTGAAGTGAAGGACTGCCCCTCTCCGGTCAGAACCACAACTCTGCATGAGCTGTCCTCAGACAACCTCTGGAAACAGTCCACCATTTCTCTGTACAGTATACAATGAGAGGAGGGCAGGAAGTCATATTACATATGACATACACTTACGGAAGATCTCATTAGAACAAGGAAATCTGACAGAGAGAAAATGTTGTTCCTTGCAAGTAAGTCTTCATAAATCTTCAAAAGGCATGCATACTTGTGCCCTTGTTACTTGTGTACTAAGAGATAGGTTGTACAAGTGTACTTGGCGTCAGACTTATAAACTATTACATAAGAGGGGCAATAAGACACACACACACACACGGACCTCCAGAAGGCCTGGTTCATGGCGTTCCTCTTCTCTGGACGGTTCAGTCTCACCTCCACCACCCACTGTCGCGGCTGGGACACTGCCAGAGTCCCATAGTCATAGTCAGAGACCGCGAGCCCCTCACCCATGGCCACCCTCCCCGTGGACAGCTGTCTGCACCTCACAACACCTGCTGACATATAGAAATGAGATAATCTCCAACAAAGGACACCTCTCTATAAACTACCCCTGTACAAGGAACGCTTCCGATACCAACAAGATGTCCCCTATTAAGAGATGTTACTGTAGTAGAGGTGTGGATAATGCTTACTTCCAGCTCGGCGGAGGACGGGGAGCAACGCTCGTAGAGATGCTGCAGCAGACGCCATTTGTTTCACAACAAAGTGGGCATGCCATGCGCGCGCGAGACATCCGCGCATGCGCATACGGTAAGTGGGCGGAGGCGCGGGTCTGGGGCCGGCCGGGGGGGCCGGGGGGCGGGGGTGTGGGATATAATATGAGGGCCGGGCGTGGACCGGATGGGATCAGCCTAGCGCCTACGCATTATAACCGCACAGCTCTCGAAGTTACATTCACAGCGGCAGTAGTCGGTTTTCGAGCGTAGTTGTAAACTCGAGAGTGTGTTATCATCATGCCTCTTGGTGGAGGGAACAAGTGTCCCAAGTGCGGGAAGACGGTGTATATGGCGGAGGAGGTCCTGGCCGCCGGGCAGAAATGGCACAAGATGTGCTGCAAATGTGGCGAATGCAGCAAACTACTGGACAGGTATATGCACGCACGACACTCTCCACCGTATGAGACGTATATCTAGCTAGGTCCGTGAGTGGGTAGAACACACGAGAGACGAAGGACCGGGACGATTCATTCCTCTCCCTCTCTCCTCACTCTCCCTCTCTTTGTTCTCAACTGCAGTACTACTCTGAGGGACCACGACGGCCACCTCTACTGCCCGACCTGTTACAACCGCAAGTGTGGAATCAAGGGCTATGGCTACGGATCAGGAGCTGGCACTCTGGCCACTGATGGAGGCTCCAGTGGTACATTATACGTAATATTGTACACTGATAAGGGTATGGTGGAACAGGGGGTATGTACTGTGATTGGAGGCTCTATTAAGGTAAGGGCAGGTAATGTGGAATACGTTATACTCGGCGGCCGGTCTTGGCTAAAATCAGTCGTCACTGTTACCACATGTAGACAAGGGTATGAGCCTTTGTCAGATCCTTGCCGTGGCTTGTTTTGTGGACAAAACTGCCAGCGTATTCCGAATTACCCGCCTTACCATATACATCCAGCAGCAGCGAGTTACAAGAGGCATAGATGTATAGGGTGCATACCATGAACCAGAGTGAGGGGGAATAAACAGACAAACAGACACTGACAGAGGAAGAGAGGGAAAGGTTGCCGTCTTTAATTCCTGCGTATCTCCACTGGTGTACCATACATTCCTATGGCTACATTCCTATGGCTCTACATAGACAATACTACATTCCTATGGCTGGAGTCGTCCAATAGCCTTACATGAACTAAGGAGTGGAAATGCCCTTATTTGGCCAGCCATCTTTTGGCAATGTTAGTGGCAGTCTGGGATTGGTATTTGGCTCTGTCTCCACAGTCCACACACACACATCCACACGTCATCATGTCACAACACCCCATTGTATTCCACAATCACACCCTTCCCACTGTCACAATATCCTTTCTCTCCACGTTCAATCATACCCTCCACACTTTTCCCCTCATCACACACTCCCCACTGACACAATCACACCCGTCCCACTGTCACAATCACACCCTCCCCACTGTCACAGCACCCCTCTCCTCACTCTCACAGTATACCTCACCTCACCTCCCCACCACAGGCACAGGAGGAGGGACCAGCTATGGGAAGACGGGAGGGGCAGGGGGAGGAGGAGGAGGAGGGAAGTTTGGCAGCTCTGAAAGGTGTCCCAAGTGTGGAGGAGCTGTCTTCATGGCCGAGAAGATTGTTGGAGCCGGCAGCGTAAGACTCCGCTGTATATAGCCATTGTAACCTCCAGCTTTTTCACAACACCTCCACACCTTTTTGATCCAGTGCTAAATGTGTAACCTCCGAATAAAATGTAATAAATAGTCAGCAAGTATGTAAAATTTCACCGGTTTGCCTTGCTTTGTGTGCGAAGGTTGCACGTGAAAACAGCGCTGGCTATGCATCAACCCAGTGGAAGGACTACGCAATTTGTTTTAATGTGTGTGCATGGATGTTACTTCTGGTCCAAGTGTGTCTGCTTCATTCCTCTCTCTCTCTCCAGAGCTGGCACATCCGCTGCTTCAACTGCTCCATTTGCAACAAGAAGTTGGACTCCACTACTGTCTGCGACAAGGAAGGACAGATCTACTGCAAATGTTAGTCCTTTATTATACCATTATGTATACAGTGGGTGGTTTTTGAGTATCTTTGAGCACAAGACTTTTGGCCAAAACAATTGTCTCCCTCACGAAAAAGTCTTGACTTCTGGAAAGTTTTTTTTCCAAAAAGAAAGACGAGAACCAATGGAACACCTCTAATCTGGACACCAATGGGAGAGGAGAAAGTGTCCATATTTGTGAGGTGTCCTCTGAAATGTGAAAGTCCTCATTTTAGCAGTTTCCTTATTGTAGAGGAGTGTCCCTACTTATTAGAGAGTTGTCCTAGTTTCAGGGGTGTCCGTTGTAGTGAGGCAGACTAGTGGGGTATACGTGGTGTGTGGAGGGTGGAGGGTGGGTGGTGTGACATTCTTGTCTCTTCCTCTCCAGCCTGCTATGGGAAGGAGTTTGGACCAAAGGGAGTGGGGTTTGGCATGGGAGCTGGCACCCTCACCACCACCTAGACCACCAACCCACCCAAACCAATCATCTCTCACTGTACATAGACACTTAGTATAACTGTAGCCAGTAGAGGGCTATGCATCAATCACGTAGGCACACCCTCAAATGATGTTGCATCGATCATTAGCTCCACCCTCTAATGTAATGTTAGTCCATTTGCTGTGTGTGTGTTGACATAGATATCAATTTTGCTCATTTGTGATTACATTCCTGACTATTATAACACACACAGAGTAGCTAGTTTATTTCTCCGTAATACCGCATACTGTATGTACTTCAAACTTGAGGGCAACAGGTCCGAGAGCCAGCTGAACTTTATGACATACACATACATACTAATATATCTCCATACCGTGTGCTAATGTTCTAGATGAGAGTTGATTCTCGTGTGCGAGTTGCAAGACATCAATGTATATATATACCAACACCTGAAAGGTAGCATGTTGTGGCTCTGGTGGTGGTCTGCATAGCCACACCCACGAGGACGAGGGTCTGGTGTCAAGCGATTTGTAGCCTACTGCAGGATTTTTGCAGCCCAATCAGATTGCAGAATGTCACGTTTTATGCTCCGCCCCCTTATTAGCACAATGCCTACTCACTCGTCTTTGTAAATTTACGTCACAAAATGAAAACAACATTACATCATTGGTACAAATACCGGTCAACCTTGATGCCAGACCCTCGCACTCTATGCTGATGCTCAAGGGCCACGCCAGACTACTACCAAGGCGTCGTCGTGCCATTAGCAGTGAGGTAGCGCCTTCACTTCTTTACTCATACCGTATATTATATCACACAGATATGGTGATAGTTAGGGAGTCCATGTAATGACTGTTCGTGCAGTGTTGATGGTCTTTGTCTCTGTCTCTCCTCTCTCTCCTCCTCCTGCCATCTCCTCCAACTACACAACACAGCATTCAACACTGTCACAACACTCATGCTCTACTATAGCCTTGTTCCCAGGTGTACATATTCTACCACACATCACTCCGTTTGCTTTTCAGACGGGGAGTGTCCCTGTTTCTATATACCACAGTAGCCAGATATAACCAAGTCAGTCATTCCCCAATCCTCCACTGGAGACTAAAGGTCAGGGAAGTACACACAAAACACCCAGCCAGATAGAGAGTCAGAGTTACCCCAATGCTAAGGACCAAGGAAGTGGACCCACTGGGAACAGGCCAGGTTCTCTGAACATACATCCACACAACACAGTAGGGAACAAGGCCAGGCTCTCTGAACATACATCCACACAACACAGTAGGGAACAAGGCCAGGCTCTCTGAACATACATCCACACAACACAGTAGGGAACAAGGCCAGGCTCTCTGAACATACATCCACACAACACAGTAGGGAACAAGGCCAGGCTCTCTGAACATACATCCACACAACACAGTAGGGAACAAGGCCAGGCTCTCTGAACATACATCCACACAACACAGTAGGGAACAAGGCCAGGCTCTCTGAACATGCATCCACACAACACAGTAGGGAACAAGGCCAGGCTCTCTGAACATACATCCACACAACACAGTAGGGAACAAGGCCAGGCTCTCTGAACATACATCCACACAACACAGTAGGGAACAAGGCCAGGCTCTCTGAACATACATCCACACAACACAGTAGGGAACAAGGCCAGGCTCTCTGAACATACATCCACACAACACAGTAGGGAACAAGGCCAGGCTCTCTGAACATACATCCACACAACACAGTAGGGAACAAGGCCAGGCTCTCTGAACATACATCCACACAACACAGTAGGGAACAAGGCCAGGCTCTCTGAACATACATCCACACAACACAGTAGGGAACAAGGCCAGGCTCTCTGAACATACATCCACACAACACAGTAGGGAACAAGGCCAGGCTCTCTGAACATGCATCCACACAACACAGTAGGGAACAAGGCCAGGCTCTCTGAACATACATCCACACAACACAGTAGGGAACAAGGCCAGGCTCTCTGAACATACATCCACACAACACAGTAGGGAACAAGGCCAGGCTCTCTGAACATACATCCACACAACACAGTAGGGAACAAGGCCAGGCTCTCTGAACATACATCCACACAACACAGTAGGGAACAAGGCCAGGCTCTCTGAACATGCATCCACACAACACAGTAGGGAACAAGGCCAGGCTCTCTGAACATACATCCACACAACACAGTAGGGAACAAGGCCAGGCTCTCTGAACATACATCCACACAACACAGTAGGGAACAAGGCCAGGCTCTCTGAACATACATCCACACAACACAGTAGGGAACAAGGCCAGGCTCTCTGAACATACATCCACACAACACAGTAGGGAACAAGGCCAGGCTCTCTGAACATACATCCACACAACACAGTAGGGAACAAGGCCAGGCTCTCTGAACATACATCCACACAACACAGTAGGGAACAAGGCCAGGCTCTCTGAACATACATCCACACAACACAGTAGGGAACAAGGCCAGGCTCTCTGAACATGCATCCACACAACACAGTAGGGAACAAGGCCAGGCTCTCTGAACATGCATCCACACAACACAGTAGGGAACAAGGCCAGGCTCTCTGAACATGCATCCACACAACACAGTAGGGAACAAGGCCAGGTTCTCTGAACATACATCCACACAACACAGTAGGTGGTAGACTAGAGTTATGTGAGATACAATAATGTTTGGCCTTGAAATGTGTTGGTGAATTACATAGCTTTAGTCTGCCAGCTCTTTGACTTCAGGTAACATCTAGGCTAAGAATTCCGTAGGTGAGGACAGAGCAAGCAGTGTGCATCTGATCCAAAAATCGCCATCTTTTAAATCAAGCCAGAGTATATAGAAATGAACCTGTTGGTATCGCTATTTTGTTGTCTTACTGCGCGTGGTGGCAGAAACCGTGGTAACAGACATACTCATGGAACCAGTACTGTAACCCTCGCTGCGCATGTGCGCCGAGGGTTAATGAGGTGTGAAAGCTCTACAGCCAGAGAGCAAGCTCATTAGTTACCTATACCATACTATATGTACATACAAACATGCCGACATAATAGGTACAGGTGCAAAGGTCTCGGTAAAGGAGTGCATGATTGTATCACATTGCGTAATAGCTGACAGACACACACAGCCAGCCACCAACCGAGTATGTACTGCTGTAACCCTGTGTACCAAGGGCTAACAAACCACGTGTTATGTTTATCCAATCATAGTGTAACTCACTCAATACGTGCATTAGTGTTGTATGATGTTCAAAGACAGAGGTTGTATACCTGTGAGACTACAGACTGTAGTTGCTGTTTTCCTCTGGGAGTCTCAGCTAGCATGGTCACCGTCTACACTCCCAGTATGAGTCGCCACATCGTATACAATGGTATATAGTAAACACAGAGATGGTGAAAGTGAAGGGCCGTGGATAGTGAGTGATACAAACGCACCTTCACGGCATTGGTCCTCACTTCAGATGAGGGGTCAGTGAACAAGGCCACCAGGTGGGGTAAGGCTCCAGCCTCTAGTACTGCATACTTGCCTTTGGTGATCACTGATATGCTGAAAATAGGACCAGTATTTTGTTTCTATACTACATTGAAACCACCAAAAAATTGCACGAGTTTTATGTCAAATGCAACCAGTCACTGGAAACAACTTGTGAAGAAGTCGTCTACTGTACATAGGGTGTTTACAAGAGTAGAAGATAGTGAGAGAGAAGTTTACAGTAAAGCCTTGGGGACGTTGAAAGTGTCCCTTATTCAGAGGGGTCCCTTATTCGGTAATTTCTATTAGACTAGTATCGGTGTAGAACTAAGTACACTCTAAGAGAGGTGTCCTTTATTCAGTTATTCGGTAATTTTAATACACTATTAGACTAGTATCGGGGTATATAGAACTAAGTGCACTCTAAGAGAGGTGTCCTTTATTCGGGAGGTGGTTTTCGGAGTATATACACAAGTCACAAGAGAGGATGTGTACGTGTGATAAGAGAGAGTGTTGGTCTGAACCTCATGAGAGCAGCAGCAGTCTGAGCCCTGACGAAGGAGTCCCGGTCAGAGAGGAGGTTCACCAGTCCCTCTACACACACCCCGTGGCCACAGGCCTCCTCCTTACCCTGGTACGGAGTGGTGAGGTCGTGGAGGAGGGTGGCTGTCCGGCCGCGGACCAGGGGGGAGGGGTGGGTGAGGAGAGGGACAGTGGAGGAGATGGCTCCACACTCCAGACCCTGGGTCGGAGATACCATGAAACACCAGTGGAGGGTGGCCAGCAACAACTCCTGTGGAGGGAGGGGAGGGAGGAGGGGGGGGAGTGTTATATACCAATCGGAACATTATCTCTCTGCTCATCCATAATTGCGATAAAAAGTGACTAGGGATAATTGAATGTTCACATGACATTGTAGTCCAACGTTCGTGGTTCACAATCCACACAACATGTTGCTGAAAACACTTTGTGAGTGGCTCAGACAGAAACCTCAGATGTATTGTACGTGGTTCAAGTTGAGATGACTGACTAATTGCATCTATACATGACTACCTTGAGCTCCGTGCTGTCCTCCTGCACCAGTTTCTCAACACAGAGAGCCACCAGTCCAGCATCCACCACACCCTGTGCCCCTGGTAATTATCATGATAATTAGCAATGAGAGGAGAGGGGTGTATGGATGGACCTACCAACAGTAGTCCTGGCACACATCTCTAGAGCTGAGTGGACACTCAGTCGAACCTTCACCTCTCCATCTGAGAACTGAGGGGGGAATAGGGCTGAGCCTACTATAAACAGATGTAGTACAAGTTTAACACACTTGCTCATTGATGGGTGCAGATAGTAAACCTCCATACAAAGGACACTATGGGGCCAACGATTATTGTCCCTTGTAGAGAGGCCGTCCTTATCTCAGAGGTCAAGTATTAGCATGGGGTTGAAACAAGTGTCCTTTGTAGAGAGGTCGTCCCTATCTCAGAGGGTCCTAAGGTCTGTCCTCACCAGTTTGGAGAGAGAGGTCAACATTCCCAGCTCCAGAAAACACTGCCTCCCGAGAGCATGCTCTGCAGAAATACAGTAGAGTTGCAGTTGCCTATGCCCGATACTGGATAGTACTGTATAACAATTTTAACACCAAAAATGATTCCTATGGCTGATGTTGTAATATACACATGAATGTCATGTCAAATAGGTGGTTTTTATCCTTTGCTATATATGGTAATCTGTCAAAATGCAGGAGCCAATGAACTATCTCCATTAATGTTTTCTACATTCTCAAACACCAATCATCATGGAACCTACAAACTTAGGCTGGAACTATGCCAGAAGTTTTATATACCAATTGGAACATTTGTGTCTCTTCACATGACAGTTAACATATAACATTACACTTGCGGTGCAGTGGTGGCAACTATAGGTACTGTAGGTACATATTCTAATGTACATATGTCATACTACTGTACGTGCAATAATGGTGAGTGGTGGTAACTATACTGTGAGGGATGAGGGTCATACTACTGTACGTGCAATAATGGTGAGTGGTGGTAACTATACTGTGAGGGATGAGGGTCATACTACTGTACGTGCAATAATGGTGAGTGGTGGTAACTATACTGTGAGGGATGAGGGTCATACTACTGTACGTGCAATAATGGTGAGTGGTGGTAACTATACTGTGAGGGATGAGGGTCATACTACTGTACGTGCAATAATGGTGAGTGGTGGTAACTATACTGTGAGGGATGAGGGTCATACTACTGTACGTGCAATAATGGTGAGTGGTGGCAACTATACTGTGAGGGATGAGGGTCATACTACTGTACGTGCAATAATGGTGAGTGGTGGCAACTATACTGTGAGGGATGAGGGTCATACTACTGTACGTGCAATAATGGTGAGTGGTGGCAACTATACTGTGAGGGATGAGGGTCATACTACTGTACGTGCAATAATGGTAGTGGTGGAACTAACTGTGAGGGATGAGGGTCATACTACTGTACGTGCAATAATGGTGAGTGGTGGCAACTATACTGTGAGGGATGAGGGTCATACTACTGTACGTGCAATAATGGTGAGTGGTGGCAACTATACTGTGAGGGATGAGGGTCATACTACTGTACGTGCAATAATGGTGAGTGGTGGCAACTATACTGTGAGGGATGAGGGTCATACTACTGTACGTGCAATAATGGTGAGTGGTGGCAACTATACTGTGAGGGATGAGGGTCATACTACTGTACGTGCAATAATGGTGAGTGGTGGCAACTATACTGTGAGGGATGAGGGTCATACTACTGTACGTGCAATAATGGTGAGTGGTGGTAACTATACTGTGAGGGATGAGGGTCATACTACTGTACGTGCAATAATGGTGAGTGGTGGTAACTATACTGTGAGGGATGAGGGTCATACTACTGTACGTGCAATAATGGTGAGTGGTGGTAACTATACTGTGAGGGATGAGGGTCATACGTACGTGCAATAATGGTGAGTGGTGGTAACTATACTGTGAGGGATGAGGGTCATACGTACGTGCAATAATGGTGAGTGGTGGTAACTATACTGTGAGGGATGAGGGTCATACGTACGTGCAATAATGGTGAGTGGTGGTAACTATACTGTGAGGGATGAGGGTCATACGTACGTGCAATAATGGTGAGGGCATTTGCTGTTCTCTCTCTCACTAGCCAGTCACTGTCCTCCAGTAACGCCTGCAGAGTCTTAGCTATACCTGCACAAGTGCAACGAGGTAACCCCTTAGATAATGAGAGATAACAAATGTACATACTTGCACACATGGCACGAACACACATGGGATGAATGTTGTCAGAGGTAAAAGGTGGGTGGAAGTTCATAGAGGTGCCCCTTATTCTGAAATACAGTGATACCTCAGACACTCTGAGAGGGACACTTAGTTCTTCCCCACATGGTGTTTCGCATTACCTCCAACAAGGGACACTTCTTATATGGGACGGTCCCAAAGGTGTCTCGAATTCAGAGGTTCCCATTGTGTATGTAGCTACCTTCTCTGAGAGCAGCAGCCAGATTCTCTCTACGGTGAATGACGTCATTCAACAGCAGGAGAGCTTGCTGCCTCACCCTTACGTCATCGCTCTGTAATTCACGATTCTGTTGTATACAGAGAGAGGAAGCTAGTCTCGGTGCCACGGAAGAGAAATACATGCGGTCTGGTTCACGAGAATAAGCTCAGTAAACCTCCAAACAGTCTCTCACTCACCAACTTCGGGATGGTCCTGTCTCCGTAGGCGAGGCTGGACTTGCTCGAGTCGTAGAAAGGCAAGTGTGCAGACACCCTCGAGGAAGCCATTTTGTTGTATATCGGTTGCCAAGGATACGGGGGTCGAAGGTCGTAGGTGGGCGTGGTCGGCCGGCAAATCGCTGCAGTTAGTTTACAGTCATGATTCCTGTTTGTGCAGCAGTAGTGGGAGTACCTAGAACGGAGAGCATCGAACGCGGAGGGCTGCGCGGTGAGCGGAGAGAGTGGTGGTGTCGCTGGAATCGCAGATATGGCCGGCGGCGGAGGAGGCGATCGACTGATGCCGTGCGCGCGGGCCAAGTTCGAGTTTCAGGCCAAGAGCGACGTGGAGTTGAGCTTCAGCGCCGGAGTCTCGGTCCGTCTGCTCCGGAGGATAGACGATAACTGGCTGGAGGGGGAGCTGGAGGGTCGAGTCGGCATATTCCCCGCGTCCTACGTGGAGATCGAGCTAGGGACGCCGTCCAAGGCCCGGGAGAGCTCGCTCGCTAGCTCCGGGCGACCCTACGCCATCGGGCTGTTCGAGTTCTCGGGGGACTGCCAGGGAGACCTGTCGTTCGCCAAGGGAGAGTTGATCGAGCTCCTGGGCTCGGCTGGCAGCGGGTGGATGAAAGGAAAGACGGGGAGAGGAGAAGGCATCTTCCCGGCTTCTTTCGTGGAGATCGTCAAGCTACCCGTAACCCCGCCGGCCAGCAAGACCTCGAGCTCGCCGCCTGGAGACGAGCCTCGCCGTTCTCCAGAGTACGCTGAGCCAGGCCAGGCCCCTGTCAGAGGCTCTGAAGGGTCAAGGGAGTTGGCTAGGGAGCAGGACTTGACTGAGGAGGTTGTCAGGGAAGATGGAGAGGCAGTGTTCGAGAATGGGTTCTCTGATGACGACAGAGAGGAGGAGGAGGAGGAGGAGGAGGAGGGTACGCCAGTGCCCCCACCGCGAAGTAAACACAAGAGTAGGTCTCTCTCGTCCAGTGTCCTCCTGTCAGGGGAGGGGGAGGGGAGAACGACACCCTCTCGCTCCCCTCCCATCTCTCCCCGTCTCCCGGGAACATCTCCTCCACCACGGAGACGACAGGTGAGACCCACCTCACCACCTGTAGGGAGCTTCCAGTATCATACAGCGAGAAAATTAGTAGCAAACGCAAATTTTGTTTGCAACTTTCGTGGATTACTGGTCCATAAATTTTCCGCCTACAGAATTTCACAAAGAAAACTTTCATAGACTTAAACCAAAATATGAAAGTCTCTCTCCAATTTCCAGATACTGTATTGTATAATATAGTCCATGTTGTTTTCTTTACCTACAGTTGAGTCGGAGTTATACCAGCGGACTCAGTCCTCGACCAAGACCTCGTCCCAGGAGACATAACTCCCTCACTGACTTTCAGAGACAGATCAACACTCTGCAGGCTGGCCTCACCGTAAGATGGCCAATTAGCATGCAGTAACAGATCCAGCCCCACCCTCTCTGTTGTGTTGACCTGCTATGACTGAACGCTACTGTGATCACTTGTGGCCTGTGTCCGCCTGTCTGCAGATTGAGAAGAAGCTGTTGGTAAGTGCCAGGACCCTGCTGGAGGTGACGCAGGACGAGGTGAAGAGGGAGAAGCTAAGAGGAGCCATCTCAACTCACGAGAGCAACGTACAAGCTCTCAGACAGCAACTGGCAGAAATGAAAGGTATGTCATTTAGTGGGGTCGCTAACAGGACACAATTGCATTTACTTTCTTTTGAAGGGTTGCCTGCCTCTAGCAGTTGGCATAGGTTCCTTCATTAGTCTTTCTTTCTTTAGTAGCTACACATCACTGTCTCTGCATTAGGAACACAGTAGCATGTTTTACATCACTAGAGGCACTGGTTTACAGTTGGCCGTGGTTAGCCCCCTCAACTTGTTGGAGTGTCCCTTCACTCTGGCTAAAACATTACAATAGTAGAAGAGCTTTCAGTCTTAGTTCTGGAGCCTCAGTTCAGTGCATTATTTTTGGTGTATAGTGCAATGTCAGTAGCATGCTGGTGGCATTCTTCATCTAATCATGCTTGAAGCCTTATGTCCAAACATGAAAATCCTCAACCCATTAGCCAGGGAGGAAGCTTGTGCAGGTACAGGCAGCAATGAGAAATCCTCATACTTAAGCCTCTGTCCAACATTAATGTTTCTCAAACCATTTACAAGTTTTCTGCAAGTTGAATAAGAAAGTCTCACATTTGGAGCCTCCGTCCTAAACTTTCCCCATTACTGTGCCGAGAAAGCTTGTACAAGTATATAGGCTCTCGTACTTGTAGTCTCTGTCCAACAAATGTCTCTCTTTCTTGCAACTGCTAATCATCACCATCACGTCGGTGACTCTCTCTGTCTGTGTGTGTAGGTCAGCGGGAGACTGTGAGTGAGTCCAGTCCCCCACCCGTCCGACCTTCTTCCCCTCCTCACCAACACCTCCCTCCTCCGAAACCTCTCTCCCTCAGCCAGCAGAGGGCAAAGGTCATTGAGGAACTGGTCACCACGGAGACAGACTACCACGCACAGATGCACATCACCTGCGAGAAGCTCATCCCTGCCATGGAGGAGGTATATACACTGCCTGTCTTTCCAGAATCAAATGTGGTGCCAGCAGTGGCTATTAGCACAAACGTTGTACAGACGTGCAATTACAGTACAGTTATGCTGGAAAATGAAATGAAATTGATTAGCATCAAGAACGGAACGTTTTGGTCCATAGACCAGGTATTAAAGTTGCTGTTATCATGTTTCAGTTCAGCTGATGAAAGTCTACAGACCCAATGTTCTGTTCTTTTGCTGTGGAGATCTAATTTCATCTAGACACACAGCAATGAGCCTCTGCAACGTTAATATGCACGTTGGACATCAGTATACCACCTGTTTCGTGTGTGCGTGTGCAAAGCCAGACATTAATGGCTGGTTGGACCTCTGCTCCATTTGACTTGTTTGGGGCAGGGGTGTTTCTGGGGCATACAGACACTCCACTGTGCCCAGTACAGGCCTTGATCCAATATCCGAGGGTGCGCCACTTTCCCAATAACCTTTCTTCACCCGTACCCCATTACTCCGTTACTTGTTTACCCCATTACCCCATTATCGTGTGTGGTATATGTACATGTAGATACGTGATGTGAATGCGGAGCTGTTGTTTGGTAACCTGGGTGAGGTCACATGTGTGTCACATGACCTGCTGGCGGCCCTGCGGGAGACATGTGCAGGAGAGGAGAAGGTCGGAGAGGTGTTTGTGAGATTTGGTCCCAGACTCCGCTCTACCTACGCTGCCTACTGCCGTAACCACGACACCGCCTCCTCGTTAGTGGAGAAGGTAAGTGGGTGCTCCTAACGTTCATTAGAGATAATTAGCATTTGGAACTAAAGCCTCCAGACTGGAGTAGGATAGTGTGGGCGGCAGCCTGGCTCCTGGGGATTCTGACCAATCAGATTCCATTCTACCCACACTCTGATTTATACTAGTTAATACTGCCTTATATGGGCACAGACACTTCTGGTAAAGTTTAACCCACCAATCAGATTATCTCTCTGAGACTACTAGTGGAGTGGAGTAGGAGTGGAGCCTGGGAGTCTGCATGTGGAGAGCCCTGATGATCCTGGCAGACTCTCAGTGGCGGATTGAGTGGCAGTTGAGTGGGCGGGCAGCCCCTTGTTTACTCTGGAAGATCTTCACTTCTCCTTATCCCTATCTCCCTCTCTCTCCCTCTCCCCTCCTTCCCTCCCTCTCCCTCTTCGCTCCTCTTCTCCTCTTCTCCTCTTCTCCTCTTCTCCTCTTCTCCTCTCTCTCTCTATCTCTCTGTTATAACAGTACTCTGAGAACCCTGAGCTGACAAAAATAATAAAGACTTCGCTGGACGCCATCCGGTATATACAACCTTTTATATAATACACTTTTGGTGTTAATTGCCATGGCTAGTAGAAAACATTAATAACACATGCTTTGCATTAAACACTTCCTTTGAAAACCGTTCTCCTGTGCCAGCCCTTATGCGCTTTTGTAACTTCCCCTCCAGGGCAGTGACACAGGCGTGGGATCTGCAGTCTCTGCTCATCAAACCGGTTCAGCGGGTTCTCAAATACCCGCTATTACTGGGCAAACTGGTTCAGACGACAGGAGATGGTCACCCGGACTACAAGCCAGTCCACCGGGCCAGACAGGTCGTAGGTCAAGTAGCTCAGGATATCAACGAAATCAAGAGACGGAAGGATCTTGGTGAGGGGGGAAAGGGGGTTAAAGGACCTTGGTGAGGAGGAAAGGGTTAAAGACCTGGGTGAGGGGGGAAAGGGTTAAAGACCTGGGTGAGGGGGGGAAGGGTGAGGGGGGAAAGGGTTAAAGGACCTTGGTGAGGTTATGTAGGTTGTAGGAGCCATATACTCACACACTCGTGTATACCACAATTCTAGCGACGCGTGAGCCATGTGTAGCCAATAATCATAGCCCTGGCCCTCCAGTCTGTGGTTCTCTTGCCACAGTTGGTTGTTTCTAGTGATGGCCCAATTCCCTCTCGTGCTGTGGTTGATCACAGGGAGATACACACATGCACACAAGCACACGTGACATTTAGTATTTGATGTTTTTTCTTGCCTTGTGCAAATGTAGTCCACCTAGGGCAAACGTAGTCCACCTGGGGCAAAAATGTAGTCCACCTGGGGCAAATGTAGTCCACCTGGGGCAAATGTAGTCCACCTGGGGAAAACGTAGTCCACCTGGGGCAAACATAGTCCACCTGGGGCAAATGTAGTCCACCTGGGGCAAATGTAGTCCACCTGGGGCAAACGTAGTCCACCTGGGGCAAATGTAGTCCACCTGGGGCAAATGTAGTCCACCTGGGGCAAACGTAGTCCACCTGGGGCAAAAATGTAGTCCACCTGGGGCAAATGTAGTCCACCTGGGGCAAATGTAGTCCACCTGGGGAAAACGTAGTCCACCTAGGGCAAACATAGTCCACCTGGGGCAAATGTAGTCCACCTGGGGCAAATGTAGTCCACCTGGGGCAAATGTAGTCCACCTGGGGCAAACGTAGTCCACCTGGGGCAAAAATGTAGTCCACCTGGGGCAAATGTAGTCCACCTGGGGCAAATGTAGTCCACCTGGGGAAAACGTAGTCCACCTAGGGGCAAACATAGTCCACCTGGGGCAAATGTAGTCCACCTGGGGCAAATGTAGTCCACCTGGGGCAAATGTAGTCCACCTGGGGCAAACGTAGTCCACCTGGGGAAAATGTAGTCCACCTGGGGCAAATGTAGTCCACCTGGGGCAAATGTAGTCCACCTGGGGCAAATGTAGTCCACCTGGGGCAAATGTAGTCCACCTGGGGCAAACGTAGTCCACCTAGGGCAAAACATTGTCCTGTGTTGCCTGTTGCCGTTGTGGTGACTACAGTAGATCAGTGGGTAGGTATTGTAGGTGATGGGTAGGGGTTATTAACCCTCGGCGCGCATGCGCAGCGAGGGTTACGGTAGTTGGGTTTGTCTGTTTGTTTGTCTGTCCATGCTCCAACTCACTTCTCGATGGTTTATTCGTCCCACAAACGATACGACGTAATAAACGGGTAATAAGAATCAGTTTAATCGAACGGTTTTTCCTGAAACGACTGCGTTCGAGAGCGACAAACTGGCACCGTCGCGGACCGTGTTCCGTGGCCCAACCCATCAATAAGCGGTGCGCATGCGTATATTAGACGCGATCAACGCGGTATGCTGGCTCACCCCGACCTGATCCGCTTGCTCTGTGTGCCTTGGAGGCACAAGAAACCACAGCGAAGGGCGTGTATCGACTCCCGCATGCTATCTACTACCGTAGCTAGCCCGTGACAGACTCTCCGTGAGCTACTAGCGGGAGACTGCGGGTCCGTCCATTAGCAGTACCGCCTATGCGCAGTTCGCCGAGGGTTTGCACTTCAGTGCTTTTCATAATCATCAGTAGTGGAGGTGAGGTAATAAGGATATTGGAAGTGGTATGTATGTATGTACCAGGGGGGCAGGTAGGTTGGCTGGTGGACCAAGACATTAGTTTGTTGCCTCTCTCCTGGAATAACACTCACCTCTCACTCTCTCCTTATTACGCCATCGCCATCCCTTGTGAATGCCTCTTCACTAATCCACCAATGGAATGGAGGGCGCACAAACACACACGTTTCACACACACAACTCCTCATAGTAGATAATAGAGAAGTAGTAGCTGGAAATCCATTTGGATTCTTGTGGTGATTTTGCATCATCAAAACACTATATTTACTACCTTACGCTTTTGCGCTTTTACAGCAGGTTGTGCTTACAGAAGTAGCTCATTATGCAAATGGAAGAAAAGTGGGTGTGACTAATAATAGCTCTCTGACCTGACAGCCGGCATATGTGCCTGTTACTATAATATACATGTCAATTGAACACAATTACATTCTTCAGGTACAAGATAGTACTTTATAAGTATCTCGTATAACATGAATCTCGGGCTAGGTTAACAATACATCGCAATGCCCCGTTGCACTAGGCGTCGAAAATAGAAATTGATTCTATCCTTGCCATGCAGCATGCCACAACAGATGCTGGACTAGGTATGTGTAAGGATATATACTCCCTTCTCCCCCTCTCTCCTCACCAGTGGAGAGGTACACGGGGCCTGGGAAGGAGGAGAGGAGGGGAACTGTCTCTGTACACTCTCTTCAGAAGAAGGTCCGCCGATTCCAACAGACGCTCACCCAGCTCACCGGCCTCAGGTCAAAGGTCAGTTCCATCTCGGGTGTGTGGGTGGGTGTGATGATGTGAGGGGTGCTCCCTGTGCAGACTGTGGATCCCGAGTTTGAGGAACTTGAACAGAAAATGATGTCACTTGAGACGTTTCTACGGCAACTGATACGCAACATCACTACCTGGCAAGAGGACCTACAGGTACACACACATACATAGAGTAAAAAGCACCCTCTGAATAACTCTATAAACGACACCTATTCTGCCCCATACTAATACAGAACAAATGCAACGCATTTTTCGTGAGCACTGCATCCATATTTGGAATCATGTAAAACATGTGTGTGCAGGCATTCAGACTGTAGGTAGACTTGCTTCAATCGCCAATCAGGTATAATTATACCTCCGAGATAGCGACACCTCTGAATATGGGACACTTCATGTCGCCAAGGTGTCCCTTATTCACTATACGTAGGATACGTACCTTGACCCCAGAGCCACACCCCTTTCTCCTCTCCTGCAGAAAGCGGTGGACAGTCAGGAGGTCTTGGGGGAGGGAATGTTGCTGTATGTACCCTCTGACCTCCGACCTTTGACCTGCTACCAGCGGAGTCTGGGAGAGCTGCAGGGAGCCGTCAAGACACACGTCAGTACTTCGAGTGGTTTGCCTGTTAAACCTTGTTTTTAGCGACAACATTAAGGGTTCAAAATGACCATTTTAAGCTCCGCCCAACAGTTTGAATCCCCACTCTTTCTTCTCATGTGATAATGCATGTGATACCATGTGATATGCATGTGATACCATGTGATATGCATGTTATACCATGTGATATGCATGTGATACCATGAGCAAAAGCTCTGTAGAGTACTTGTTGCCCTCAGAGAACATGGAAGAAGACTCTATCTAGCCTACCGTAGGGTTAGCATGCAGCATGAAATTCTCTGCACCGAGCACACACAGGTACATGTATATCTGGTTTAGTTGTACTTGCTGCACTCACACTAGTACATACATGTATATCTGGTTTAGTTGTACTTGCTGCACTCACACTAGTACATGTATATCTGGTTTAGTTGTACTTGCTGCACTCACACTAGTACATACATGTATATCTGGTTTAGTTGTACTTGCTGCCCTCACACTAGTACATACATGTATATCTGGTTTAGTTGTACTTGCTGCACTCACACTAGTACATGTATATCTGGTTTAGTTGTACTTGCTGCACTCACACTAGTACATACATGTATATCTGGTTTAGTTGTACTTGCTGCCCTCACACTAGTACATACATGTATATCTGGTTTAGTTGTACTTGCTGCCCTCACACTAGTACATACATGTATATCTGGTTTAGTTGTACTTGCTGCCCTCACACTAGTACATACATGTATATCTGGTTTAGTTGTACTTGCTGCCCTCACACTAGTACATGTATATCTGGTTTAGTTGTACTTGCTGCCCTCACGCTAGTACATGTATATCTGGTTTAGTTGTACTTGCTGCCCTCACGCTAGTACATGTATATCTGGTTTAGTTGTACTTGCTGCCCTCACGCTAGTACATGTATATCTGGTTTAGTTGTACTTGCTGCCCTCACGCTAGTACATGAAAAAACATGTTTATAGCATACTAGCTCAGAGGAAAAGAAAGAACCTCCCCCACCCAAGCACACAAAACACAGACAATAACATACCCAAGCGTACAAAAACACAGACAATAACATATAAACAGAAAGAAAGAGGCAGGACCCTGGGTGCCCAGCCTTGAGAACCGGGGCGGTAGGTTAAAGAGTCTTGTATATCTGGTTTAGTTGTACTTGCTGCACTCACACTAGTACATACATGTATATCTGGTTTAGTTATACTTGTAGGTAAGCATTAGCTGCCCTCATTAGCAGAACGGTGTCAGAATAGTGGTAACCGCTATAACCATCACTTCACACGTGCACCAAGACACAGGTAACCTGAATGCTAAAACGTAACTCGTTTCTCCTCTACCTCTTTGGTAAAATTAATAATCCCATCATCCTCCAGGGCACCTCCATCACAGCCCACGTCCTGGTTCCATTCCAGTCTCTCCTGTCCCTGTTCCAGGATCCTCTCCACCTCATCAGCAAAAGACGAGACAAGCTCCTGGACTTCGACCACCTCCAGTATGCCTTGGACCACCACAGTCAGTGCGACCACTCTCTCTCTCCTCCCTCCTCCCTCCTCCCTCCTCCTTCCTTCCTCCAGTTTCCATGAAATTTCTTCAAAACTGCTCTCTCTCATAACTTTAGAGAAGGAAACACTCGATTCACTGCCTAAAAGATGAAGTGTCCCTGCCCACAATATGTGCATAGAAAATAGCACAATTTTGTCTATGTGACATGCCCCCCTCTCTCTCTCCTCCCTCCTCCCCTCCCTCCCATCAGCTGAAGATCCAGAGAAGATCAAGCAACTGCGAGATGCCTGCACAATGGCCAAACGAAACTACGAAGCTCTCAACCAGCAGTTAATTGAGGAGTTGCCTCGTTTCAATCAGCTGGTCCAGAGCATCATCGACCACACGGTCACTGTTTTGTTCCAACTTCAGTTCCGGTTCCATACGGCTGTACACGCAGCCCTGCACCAGCTGGCCGAGCAGTACACTCCGAGGAACCGATCTCTGCCCCTCTCGTCGTCTGAAACTATACAAGCTGCCCACAGCGAGGCTCTGTCAGAGGTCGGAGGTCAACTCATCTCTCTCTCCATCGTCCCGGCATCCCTGACGATGAGTCTGCCGACTGCCATCAGGAGTGGTCACCGAAGAGTCTCTGAGAGCAGTGGCCCTCCGGGTGAGGGAGATAGAGAGGACTCCATCCTCTCCACCAGCAGTGAGGTGGACATGGACTCCAGTATATCTGAGGTTTGGTCACTTCTCCTCTCACGCGACACTCGCAGAGTCTTCTTCCCTACAAAAACTATGCCTTTTCAATTGCTGATGCATATTATCCCAATAAGAATAATTATTTCTTGCAGACATGTGAAAATACTCCCCACCGTCCATTTTTTTACTCTACTTACTGTTTGACCAAAAAGCTACGATCACTTTCTGCATTCACCAAAATGTGTGTGAAAATAGAGTCCCTATTTTTCTGCAGCAGCTTATATATACCTCCTTCTCCTCCTCTTCCTCCCTCCTCCCAGGAGCCGCTGGACCCCTCAGAACCCCCTCCACCCCCTGAGGTCGGCTCGTCTCTGACGGTCATGTATGACTTCGAGGCCCAGGACAGGGCAGAGTTGACTGTGGCCGCAGGTCAAGAGGTCATCCTCAGGTGTCCCCACGACAGAGTGGGCTCCAGGGAATGGTGGCTGGTGGACTGTGGGGACTCCGCTGGCTACGTTCCCGCCAACTTCCTCCACTACCACGGCAACGCCTACACTTGACTCTTCACAATTTTCACAGATGCTGATTTTTTAATGAGATTTAAAGAACTGGGCTGTTTGTATAGCGCATGCAAGCAAACCTGGCTGGCAAATAACGCAGAATGGGGTCTGCCTATTAGCCTTGCAGCCTAAAAGCATTCGCGCATGCGCATTAGAAAAGGGTGGTCTGGGTCGGGTGTAGCATTGAGAATGTCTCTTGCACGGCTCCGGCAGCTCTCAGAGGTGCAGCAGCGACGAGCAGCGTGTCTGCTGGGAGCCCTAGTCGCCGACACAGCCGGTATGCCGCTCTGTAATTGGCTCCCCCGTGAGCTATGGCTGACTCCCCTCCCCTCTGCAGTAACACCGCTGCACTGGATATACGACCAGGAGAAGGTGGCGGGTCTGGTGGCCGGAGGGACAGCAGAGTTCTCTCCCACCTCCCACTGCCCCTACTACACCGTCCCAGCAGGAGAGGTGAGCCTGTCACCTTAGCAAGCTTCCGGATGTAGTACAACTGCACTCTCTTGTTCCCCACCAGCCCAGTGCCTATGGTATTCAGCTACAAGTCACTACGGAGGGCCTTGTTCAGGACAATGGTGAGCTCTGGTCCAATCAAGCCAGACCCTGTAGCTGTTACTCAGTCTCGTGCGGTCTGGGGAGTAGATTACATTCCTATTTGCAAGACTCAGACTTGCGTGGTGGTCGTAATGGGTCTAGTCAGTATTTCAGTACAGTATTCATTAAGTGGGAGACCAGATTTTAGTGGTGCTTTGCTAAACAGCTGTCCTTCATCGTCTCAGGATTCGACAGAGCCAAGCAGGCTGACCGGATCTATCAGACCTTTGGTCCGGGGACCTCCTACGAAACCACCCGGCGCCAGACTGGCTCACCCAAACAGGGCTGCTGGACTAACCACAACATCAAGATGTTTGTGGCCAAGAGGGAGGAAGGGGAGACGGATCAGGCTGACGCTGGCAGCAAGGACCCCGATGGTCTGGTGAAGGTTATAGCAGTGGTGGCCATGTACCACGGGAGCAAGAGATGGAAGGGCTGGTGGAGGAATGTGTCAGGATCACTCAGGTACTGTATGTGGAGATGGAACTGGTTAGAACCTAATACATGACACCTTGACACCTCTCTAATAAGGACACTTCTTTCCTCAAGAAAGGTTCATGCGTGTAATTTGACCCCTTCATATAAAGGACACCTCCCTATCATGGAGGTTTTCTTCTATCCCATTGGTGTCTAGATAAAGGGGTTCTACTGTGTAGCTGCTGTTTGGTATCTACATAGTAGGAGAAATCCATGTACACACCGATTATTAGATGCCACCCATACCAGAAGTAATGTACATGATTTTTAGGAATGTTGCAACCGTGCTCGTGTATACAAGGCCTAGAGAGGCCGTGTGTTGTGTGGGAAGTACATACTGTACATACATACACATAGCTCTCTTTAGTACTAGCTTTCATATCGCAGCTTCAAAGACTCTTCCTCGAAATAACGCAGGTTGGCTTGAGACCACAAGAGTGAACCTCATATCGTCTCATGAAGATTAGACCATGTGATGCCAAAATCTTCTGATCTTTCACACACTGGACAATAGACCTTATACACGTAATAAATTATTATTGAGACTTTCACTACCCTCCGAGCTGTCTTAACATTAACATGCAGACAGAAAAACACGAGCGGACCTGACCTGAAAGTGTTAAGTGTGATTCAGAGCGTTTTCTTTCAGTGGAATAGTATCCACAGGGATGTGCGGTGTTTCACTGTTTACACCTGCTACACTTTCATGCAGCAATCGTGTGACAAGAGCATCGGTATTCACAAAAGTATTTTTTGCAGATGGTAGATATACTCACTAACTGTACAGAACTTTTTGGAAAAGGATTCACTTTCTGTGTTTGTTGTGCTTACAGAGTCAAACGCCGGCAGCGGTGGCAGTGAGGGTATGCACTTGGGCGGGGCCAGAATCCTGAGTGGTATCCTAGCAACGGGCAGGCATCCGCTGGTAGGCGTGCCCTGCTGAGAGCTGGAGAAGTCCTCGGACTCCACTGATCGAGGACGTGGCCAGCTCATCATGGAGGCATTGCTGACACCAGCAGCCACCGCCACGGATTGCCGTCAAGACACACGGCCGCGACCTGATCAGGTAGAGCTGTCACCCACACACACACACTCTGTCGTACTCTTGCCCTCCATCCCATGATAAAGGACGTCTCAGAAACAAAAATGTGCAACTCTATACGAGTATGATAGCTCTATGTTATGCATGATTATGATGGTCTGAA
>CASHTH010001777.1:0-19938 GCA_030341885.1 Geodia barretti
TCACCTCTCGAATGTCTGTTCGTCCCAGAAACGATACCATCTACCCAACGGGCGACGAAGGTCAGAATATATGTGGGGTTTTCTCTGAAAATGCTTCGTTGCAAAGCTAGAGCGCTTCCACCATTGTACGGCTAATGCGTAGTCGGCCATTTTTATCGGTGTATCTTGAAGGCATAAGAAGTCACAACGAAGGGCGTGTGTCGACTCCCGCATGCTATCTACTACTGTAGCTTGTCCGTGTCAGACTCTCCGCGAGCTACTAGCGTGGTTACCACGAGTAAACGCATACTAAAAGCCCAGCCCATCAATTAGTGGTACCGCGCGTGCGCAGTTCGCCGAGGGTTTGCACTTCAGTGCTTTTCATTAAGTATGTATTAGCATGGGGTTAACACAAGTGTTCTTGTAGAGAGGTCATCCCTATCTCGTCCCTATCTCAGAGGATCCCTTATCAGAGGTCCCATTGTACTTCACGCTATTGTTACTATTTTATTATTATTATTATTACTATTATTCTGCTTTACAACACAGTATTAAAATGAAAAGCACTAAAGTGCAAACCCTCGGCGCTAAACGCGCGAGTTGTAGCATCGCTGTATGCTGGGCCGTGCGTCATCGACAGAGCCAGTAACGCGAGTCTCGCCATTACACAGGGTAGTTGCATTAGCGGTTAGAGCAATTGTTCAGGTGTTTCAGAGGCTTTCATATTCAATCTATCCGCTCTTCTGTGTTTCAATGCTCTCGCCAGACGTTTTATAGCCACAAACTGCCGCCACCTGAACTATCTATTTTGCTACATTGCGAACATACTTTGCTCAGCATGTTTATACAAAGAGAACAGATATCAAAACTGACAGAAGCCCGTGGATATAGTACAACCAACGTGGCGTTCGCATTCTCCGGCGAATAATTGACATGACGACTTGACGCGTGCGCGCTATATAGCTAGCCTGCCGGAGAGGGCGTGTGCGCGATCGACCGCGCGTTGGCTTTTTCACTTGTTTTCACGCCATATCTCTGGAACGCAGTCGTTTCAGGAAAATCGCCACATTATTATCCATCTTCTCGTTCACGACCCGTTTTATCAGGTTGAGACTGAAGAGACGTTGATGGAAGAAGGTGCAGAAGAAGATGGAGAGACTGCTGAAGTTTTTGAGGAGATAGAACAACAAAGAACACCAGAGTAAGAACTAGAAAAGCGTTTCTTACACTCCGAATAATGGATGCATTGCCTTGGACCACGCATTAATTTTATCCTTTATTGAGAGGTTGTCCTCTCTTTGGAAGTGAACGTTTAGGTCCTCAAACTGTGTCCTTGGGTTTTTTCTATTGTGTCCCTACTCCAGTGTCTTTATTAGAGGTTCAATGGTTGTGTTTTTTTACTTCCTTCAGATCTGAGCCAGCTGACCTAGAGTCTCTTCTCTCATCTCTCACCAGTCCCACTGCCAGTGCCGTATCAAGTACTTTACAAACTCCTCTACTCAATATATGCTGTCATAACTGAGAGTGTTTCTTGTGCAGTGTTTGAGGACAAGGAGTTCCTGGAGGAAGATTACCCACTGGCAGTGAGGCTGTTTGAGGACATGCCTCCCTTCCTCCTGAGTCAGATCCTGGGTCTGAGGATGGAGGAGTGGCTGGCCATTGAGGCAGTCGACAAGAAGGACGATGAGAAACAGAGGGCCAGCGTCCTGCAGACCTGGGGCAGGAGCAGGGGAGACTCTGCCAAGTGGTCTGTACTGGTGGAGGCTCTGATTATACTGGGATTGAGGGGCAAGGCCCAGATTGCCTGCATAGAAAAAGGCATGCCTATTACTTAATGTTTGTACACATGAACACTTTTACACTACACAGTATGAATTTGGGATGAAGTACATAGGTAACATCGAGCAATTTTTAGCCTCAAAGCAGCAATATTCACGATGTACATAGACATCTCCTGGAAACCTGATCGCATCAGATACCCAAGAGAGTAAGTCAACACAGTACCTATGTATACCTCTGTCTGTGTATACAGGGGTTCCACTGCCTCATGTTAGTGAAGATGGTCCACTCTGGTCCTCGGTGGTGAAAAAACTTCTGAGTGGGGTAGGTAGCTATCGTAGGTTTCAATAATTATACTCATCTCTTTTCATGAGCAATCTTTAATGCAAAAGTGTAACTGGCTGAAACTCTTCCTTTTCCCCACAAGAGCACATTATTCTGTTGTACCTAAACCCCTGTCAAATTCTCTGTTTCTCTGTAAATTACTGCTACAGAACCAAACGATACAGCAGATGCTGACTGAGATGGAAGGTGTGAGAGTGGACCTAAAGATGAAGGATGAGGAGATGTGTGCCAGGGAGACAGTCCTGGAGCAGGCCAGGACCGAGGGAGAGCTCACCTGTGCCAGTCTAAAGAGAGTCAAGCAAGACCTGACCAGGGAGATGACACAGTGCAAGACCTTGGAGGGAAGAATGGGTCAGATCTCTCCCGCAAATGAGTTATTCCCAGACGACAATTCCGAGGGAGGGGGTGAGGTGGAAGAGCTGAGGAGCCGGCACAGAGAGCACATGGAGGCAGTCCAGAGTCTCTGGAAGGAGCAGGAGGCCAAGAAGACAGAGTACGAGAGCCACGTGGCAAGGCTGGAACCTCGGGAGCGGGAGATGAACCAGATGAGGTCCGAGTTTGCCGCACAGAGGACCTGGCTAGTGGACAGACTGGAGGAGATGTATGAACTCTTCACTGGCAGAGAGAAACCTGTGAGCCCATTGAATCATCGTGGCCCCGTCACTCCTGGAGGCTACAGAGCTGCCACTGACCAACTGGTCCCAACTAATGACCCCATACTCCCCACTGGATACACCATTATGGTAGGAATTATGAGTGCATCATAAAACGTAGGTACTGCAGCAAGGTTGCCAATTGCTCGTTGTTTTTAAACTGTGAGTGAGTAAGCCAAGGATATAAATGTGTATACTTATGCACAATGTGGAGTACTTTGTTGCAGTATAATATAGCTCCTTAAAATTAAAGTTATTTGGGTGTGGTCACACAGAGGTTGAAGTTTACTCTCAAAAATGAAGTAGGGGTAAAAATTATCATAGTAATGCTCAGATTCCACTTCCCCCCACTGTTGTTTTTGTGGTCATGTCTCCCACAGGACCTGTTTCACCCCAGTAACACCTTCAGCCTCCTCCCTGGTATCGACCCAGTCGGCAGACCTCTCACAGTGCAAGGCAACCTGCTCACTGGGATTTCAATCAAGGGAAGGGGCTCCCTCAATCAAGAATGTAAGCAAACTCAATCGCATAATTGCAGGGGTCTCAAACGGATTAATTTTAATGCCTATAGTTTGTTCCTTCTTGAGTTTTCCCCCATTATTCCCGTTGTATTAATAATGCATCCTTGTCTAATGGACAATGATAAGGTCCAGTGGCTCTACATACTTACTTGCCTTTCACAACAAAATTTATGAAAGGGTTATACTAACACATGGTACACATTTCTTCATAGATTTTGCTATTTCTTTGATGCAAAAACAGGTGGGCTGGTGTCAGAGGTGGCAGCTTCGTTTATAGTGACTCTGAGGATCCCCAACAGAGGGAGGCTAATGGTCGACGACCACAGAGCCGTGTCTATCAAGGTTTGCTCCCTCAGCTAAACAGCTCTAAAGGCCAAAAAAGTGTCACCTTTCATGTACTCCAATGTGCTTTTGCTGAGTTTTGCAACTCAATTTGGAATTTCAGGGGCATAATAGCACAAACAACACAGCTGTGCATCCCCCACCACTAGTATTATATACTAGTTATATAGGTGCACACAATCTCCATCACTGGCCTATATAATATACTCAGTGCATGCTGGCACACAAATCTCCATCACTGGCCTATACTATACTCAGTGCATGCTATAGGCCAGTGATGGAGATTTGTGTGCACCTAACTCTAAAACTCTTATCTTAGCTCCAACATCCTCTTGTTTGTCTAGAACACGCCATATAAAGGTGGGGGACCCTGCGTTTGAGTTCATAATTCGGCCGTACAAGGACACAAAGGTCACCTTTGAGTCTCGCAAGTTCCTCAAGTCGTTTCTGACCGTGGACCAGAATGCTCACCTCTCGGTGCAAGAGATGCCACCAGACTTCAGCGACATCCAGTTTATAGTACGAGTACAGGTGAGATTTCAGCAGACCTGCATACCTTTGCAAAGTAGTGAAAGGTGTGGTGTTTGATATCACTACATTGCTATGTGTCTCTCCATTGGTTCTCACTTACAGAGGTTTGTTGGACCTTACACCACACAAATCATGTGTCCTCATGGGAGACCTTCCATTGTCGTAAGTTCTACACAATTATTATACACCCACAGATCACAGTTTCACACACACACCCATATGCCTGCACGCACACACACGACTTGTTTCTCTGACTGCTGCAGAACCAGCTGAAGGACAGGAGTGTTGTTCAGTTGTACTCCAAGGCAACTGGTATCTACCTCGGTCTGAGGGTCAATGGAGATGTAGTGGGAATGACAAACGCTGACAACGACAAGAGTAAGTCCACCTGGAGGTCTAATACTTTTGCACCGTGTCACTTGCAATGTTGCTTTTGGCTTGAATGAGTAGAAAACACAATCACTTTTTGTCACTTTAGAAAATCCATAACAATAATAACACAACGCTGTTTTTGTTTTTCTGGTATACTTTTACTCGTTGTTGACACATGCAGCTTTCATGGTGTACTGTGATCGAGGTCTGGGCAGAGTCTCGCTGCAGAGCTATGCTCCTCCCCTCCTCAAACTCAAAATGAGGTTTAACGGAAACCTCATCTGCCAGGCAAGTACTAGACGGCAGTTAACCCCTCATGCACCGTTCTTACTCCTTTCTGTATAGTATGTAAGTGAGTTGTCATTTTACATGTACATGCAGCGAGGATTATGGTAGCTACTTGGTTGGTGTGTATCAGTCCGTCTGTCTGTCTGTACCTCAGAGTAAGGCAACCCTAGCTATATGCACACAGTAAAAACTGATAATGTTGGGTCACAGTCACAAAACCAAAAATTGACGGGGGTTACTCACTGTATCACCCACCACCACATAATATAGGGAGAAGAGAATTTGGACAATGATTTCTATCTGAAGGAGTCACCAGATGGCACGGTTCTGTTTGAGAGTGTCCCCAACAAGGGGCGGTACGTTCAGGTCACCGTGAAAAACAAAAGAGTGTCACCATCATCAGAAACTTCTCCATCGTTCTACTGGTGGGTCATTGCACGCTCTCTGGGCCATTGTCAGTCATTAAAGGGAACGTGTCAGTACGTCAAGAGCTAATCTTAGAAGGGGTAAATTTAGAAAAGTTACTAAAGATCATAGGGCCCAGTACAAGAATTCAATTACGTTTCTGTTTTTAGTAACAGTTTATAAATTTAGCCCTTATATTATTATACTGCCACTATGTCCCGTGATGTAGGTGTTTGGGAAGGAGAGGGGGAGGACTGTTACAGTCACAAAGTAAGCTTCTCAGTGTTACAGTCACATACTGCTCCATGCTCTATTTGTTTCTGCAGGTATGTATTGAACTGATTATGTAACGGTACACAACTGCATGCATTAGAATATTGGACTTGAACAAAGTGTTTAGTACATCTCATACAACAAGAGTTGTGGAATTTATAAGAACTAATAACAAAAACATTTGCTATATAATGAAAAGCACTGAAGTACAACCCTCGCGTATTGTGACGCGCACGCGTGAGTAAGCGCATGCGCTGTATCACTAATTGATGGGCTGGGTTTAGTTCTGGCTGGTCTCTAGCCATCTCGCGCAGAGTCTGACGCGGGCGGGCTAACTACACTACTAGACAGCATGCGAGAGGCGATACACGCCCTGCGTTGCATCTTCTGGTGCCTCTGAGGTCGCAGACCACGCGGATCGATCAGACCGCGGTAAGCCATCCCGTCCGTTGTGTATTTGCATATTGGCTTTTTCGTGCTCTAGCTTTGCAACGGAGCATTTTCAGAGAAAACCGCCTTTATTTTCTGACCTTCGTCGCCCGTTGGGTAGATGGTATCGTTTCTGGGGCGAACAGACGTTCCAGGAGTGAGATATAGAGTAACAGACAAACAAACAGACAGACAGACCCAATGAAAAGCACTAAAGTGCAAACCCTCGGCGAACTGCGCGTGCGCGATACTGCTAATTGATGGGCTGGGCTATTGCCTAGTAGCCCGCTAGTAGCTGGCAGAGAGTCTGACACGGACTACAGTAGTAGATAGCATGCGAGAGTCGATACACGCCCTTTGTTGTGACTTCTTGTGCCTTCAAGATAAACAGAGCAAGCGATGGCCGACTACGCATTAGCCGCAGAATGCCGGAAGCGCTCTAGCTTGCAACTGGAGCATTTTCAGAGAAAACGCAAACTTTATTTTCTGACCTTCGTCGCCCGTTTGGGTAGATGGTATCGTTTCTGGGACGAACAGACATTCGAGAGGTGAGATGTAGAGTAACAGACACACACACACACAGACAAACCCAACTAAGTAACCCTCGCTGCGCATGCGCGCCGAGGGTTAATGAAAAGCACTGAAGTCAACCTCGGGCAACTGCCGCGCGGTACCACTAATTGATGGGCTGGGCTTTTAGTATGCGTTTACTCGTGGTATCCACGCTAGTAGTTCGCGGAGAGTCTGACACGGACAAGCTTACAGTAGTAGATAGCATGCGGGAGTCCACACACGCCCTTCGTTGTGACTTCTTATGCCTTCAAGATACACCGATAAAAATGGCCGACTACACATTAGCCATACAATGCTGGAAGCGCTCTAGCTCTGCAATGGAGCATTTTCAGAGAAAACGCAAACAATATTTTCTGACCTTCGTCGCCCGTTGGGTAGATGGTATCGTTTCTGGGACGAACAGACATTCGAGAGGTGAGATGTAGAGTAACAGACACACACACAGACAGACAAACCCGTAACCTTCGCTACGCATGCGCGCCGAGGGTTAATGAAAGTGGCGCATTGTGACGCGCACGCGTCAGTAAACGCATGCGCTGTATCACTAATTGATGGGCCGGGTTTAGTTCTGGCTGTTACTCCTGGTCTCTAGCCAGCTCGCGCAGAGTCTGACGCGGGCTAACTACACTAGACAGCATGCGAGAGGCGATACACGCCCTGCGTTGCATCTTCTGGCGCCTCCTAGGTCGCAGAGCACGCTGATCGATCAGACCGCGGTAAGCCATCCCGTCCGTTGCGTATTTGCATATTGTCTTTTTCGTGCTCTAGCTTTGCAACGGAGCATTTTCAGAGAAAACCCCACATATTTTCTGACCTTCGTCGCCCGTTGAGTAGATGGTATCGTTTCTGGGACGAACAGACATTCGAGAGGTGAGATGTAGAGTAACACACAACACACACACACAGACAACCCCCTCGCTGCGCATGCGCGCCGAGGGTTAATGAAAGTGCAAACCCTCGGCGAAGTAGCTCGCAGAGAGTCTGACACGGGCTAGCTACAGTAGTAGATAGCACGCGAGAGTCGATACACGTCATTCGTTGTGACTTCTTGTGCCTTCAAGATAGACAGAGCAAGCGGACCAGGTCGAGGTATATAAGCATGTGCTAAATATAAGCGCATGCGCATTATCCGCCAGCGCGACTATATACCGGCCTTAGCCATACAATGGCTCTAGCTCTGCAACGGAGCATTTTCAGAGAAAACCCACATATTTTCCGACCTTCGTCGCCCGTTGGGTAGATGGTATCGTTTCTGGGACGAACAGACATTCGAGAGGTGAGATGTAGAGTAACAGACACACACACAGACAAACCCAACTACAGTAACCCTCGCTGCGCATGCGCGCCGAGGGTTAATGAAAAGCACTAAAGTGCAAACCCTCGGCGAAGTAGCTCGCAGAGAGTCTGACACGGGCTAGCTAGCACGCTTCTTGTGCCATCAAGATAGACAGAGCAAGCGGACCCGCTCTAGCTCTGCAACGGAGCATTTTCAGAGAAAACCCCACATATTTTCTGACCTTCGTCGCCCGTTGGGTAGATGGTATCGTTTTTGGACGAACATACATTCGAGAGGTGACATGTAGAGTAACAGACACACACACACACACACACACACACACAGACAAACCCAACTACAGTATATACCCTCGCTGCGCATGCGCGCCGAGGGTAATGAAAAGCACTGAAGTGCAAACCCTCGGCGCACTGTGCACATGCGCCGTACCACTAATTGATGGGCTGGGTTTAGTTTTAGCTGTTACTCGTGGTCTCTTGCCATCTCGCGCAGAGTCTGACGCGGGCTAACTACACCACTAGATAGCATGCGAGAGGCGATACACGTACGCCCTGCGTTACATCTTCTTGTGCCTCCGAGGTACGCAGAGCACGTGGATCGCTCATGCCGTAGTAAGCCGTTGTGTATTTGCATATTGGCAGAAAACCGCCTTTATTTTCTGACCTTCGTCGCCCGTTGGGTAGATGGTATCGTTTCTGGGACGAACAGACGTTCGAGGAGTGAGATATAGAGTAACAGACAAACAGACAGACAGACAGACTCAATGAAAAGCACTAAAGTGCAAACCCTCGGCGAAGTAGCTCGCAGAGAGTCTGACACGGGCTAGCTACAGTAGTAGATAGCACGCGAGAGTCGATACACGCCATTCGTTGTGACTTCTTGTGCCTTCAAGATAGACAGAGCAAGCGGGACCCGGTCGAGGTAAGCCTGTGTTAATATAAGCGCATGCGCATTAACAGCCAGCGATAAAATGGCGACTACCGGCATTTGCCATACAATGCTGGAAGCGCTCTAGCTTTGCAACGGAGCATTTTCAGAGAAAACCGTTCAAAATTTCTGACCTTCATTGCCCGTTAAGTAGGTCGTATCCTTTGTGAGACGAACGAACACCCGAGAAGTGAGATTGAGAGTAACAGACACACAGACACACAGACACACAGACAAACCCAACTACAGTAACCCTTGCTGCGCATGCGCGCTGAGGGTTAATTAAAGTGCAAACCCTCGGCGAAGTAGCTCGCAGAGAGTCTGACACGGGCTATAGATAGCACGCGAGAGTCGATACACGGCATTCGTTGTGACTTCTTGTGCCTTCAAGATAGACAGAGCAAGCGGACCCGGTCGACTGTGCTAAATATAAGCGCATGCGCATTATCCGCCAGCGATAAAATGGCGACTACCGGCATTAGCCATACAATGCTGGAAGCGCTCTAGCTCTGCAACGGAGCATTTTCAGAGAAAACCCCACATATTTTCTGACCTTCGTCGCCCGTTGGGTAGATGGTATCGTTTCTGGGACGAACAGACATTCGAGAGGTGAGATGTAGAGTAACAAACCCAACTACAGTAACCCTCGCTGCGCATGCGCGCCGAGGGTTAACTACTGTATAACCCTCGCTGCGCATGCGCGCCGAGGGTAATAATACACATGTATCAATCAAACCGTTTCTATCTACTTTCTTTTCAAGCGTTCCACTTGAAGCTTTAGTTGGAGGTTCTCATGAGCCAAATCATTTCTGAGTAGCTCTTCACCTTTGAGCTCGTGTCTGAGACCCCTCACCTCTTGCTCCATGTTGGAAACTGTCTCTTGAAGCTCGTCACATTTCTTGTTGGCCTCCTCCAGCTCTCTGTTGGCCTCGGAGAGACTAGACCGGGCTATTTCCAGACTCTTTCTAGCCTTCTCCAGCTGGGATTTCAGCTCTGCTGCCGCCTTACCGTCATCTGCAGACTTTGACTCCACCTACAATTATAGAGCCAATGAACGTGGGATAAAGTAAGTGAAGCTGGGGCTCTAATACGCGCGCGCAGGCGCCATCCCGAAAAATAGGCGTGGCCAAGTTTTGAGCATTACGTTTTCACGTTGACCTTTGCCACCCGGTCACGCTAATCCCGCGTACCGAAGCAGGCCACTGCGCATAATGGATACGGACCGTTCGCTCCTGGGTGAGTCGCGCACGAGTTTTCTCTCCCATAGAGAATGTATGGAGGAGGAATATGAATATGCTAATGAGTTTGGAAAACAAGGTAGGAAAAATCCGAGAAATATTACTAAACTCACTATAAATCACGAGCGTTTTAGCTGTGCTATTGGAAAAATATCTAAAACATACGCCCACGCACAATTCTCCGGATAATATGCATAAATCGCACCAGCTCCCTCGACCAATCCGCTTGCTCTTTGTACCTTGCGGAGGCACAAGATGTCACCACGAAGGCCCTCCCGCATCGGCATGCCATGCCCAATTAGCGGTACCGCGCATGCGTATAATGCGCCGAGAGTTTGCACTTCAGCAGTATATTGTTGCAGCGCAATCTGCGCATATATACACATAACACGCTCAGACTGTATAACAACTCTGCGTTGAATTCTAAGCTGCGGACTAGGGATGGAGAGCGAGCAAACCTGCCGTCTCTGCACGCGAGATGTGAGCGAGTCTGCAGCGGCCATCCACCTGTACAGCCCTGACAGCGTGGAGCGCGGGGTGGCCGACAGAATGGCAGATCTCCTGGAGGTGCCTCTCGAGAAGACGGATGGACTCGGCTCCTACATCTGCGAGCTCTGCAACGCGAGATTCAAACATCTCGTCCGCTCCCTGGAGGTTCACCGCCTGAACGCCAAGAAGAACTATGAGAAACAGGCCAAGAAGGCTGGGATTTACGTTGAGAGTAAGTTCCCTCGCCTATGCCGTCTATCTGCTTGCAAGGCTTCTGAAAATAATCGCTGTAGGATATCCATTTGCCGAATTCGTATATTATACCAATACTGACTTGCATCGACTTACTGTAGATTGGCATGAAGCCTGTTGTGCTTCACAGAGAGTAAATGAATCACTTGTGATTGCATAGTTGTGGTTCAAAATGAAAGCTGTTAAAAGGATGTGCAACTATCATGTGGATGGCTGATAGTAATTCAGACAGAAGGGAGAGTTTTGTTCTTACCCTTTTTCTTTGCATCCTTTGGCCTTTGGTTATTATTTGCTGTGGACTGGCAGCTACCGAGTTGTAACTGATGTGTGCAATTGTAGCTCTTGAAGATATGATCGAAGAGAATCCCACCAAACCAGTAGTCGAAGATGCTAAGGACCCAAATAAGTAAGTTCCATCTCAAAAGCAGTACTTAATATGTGCATGCATACAGCAAGTATATAGTTCATCCAATAGTCAAAAAAAGTGCTCTGCTTTGACTGTGTTGGACTGTGTAGCTCGTAGATCAGTTCACCGTCTGAGTAAAACAATTTTGGTATCTGCAGAGACCCGTTGGTTCAGGCTGCCAGACATGACTGGAATGGATCTGGGATCTCTTCTGAGTGACTTGGTGGCTGCCAAGAAGAGAATGAGGGAGAAGAAAGGTATCTGCGTGCAATACTCTCACTGTCTCTCCATGTTATTCCGTATTTCTCTCCTCTTGTTATAATAATTATAACAAATCCACACAAACCAGGAGGTGCGACTGATAAGAAGGTGGTGACAGAGGACATTAAGGATCTGATGAACCTGCTCTCTGGGATCAGGAAAGAAGATGTGTTTGTTTTTGGCACTTTTCTCGGCATTCCTGATTCTCGACTCAAAGACATTGAGCAAAACTACTCAGACAACCATCAGAGATATCTTACTGAGGTCTCGTTTAATCCTTTTGTGTATATATCAGTTTTTTAAGCAAGCCTATACACATTGTCTGGATTGCACCATTTTCGATAGTGCCACCTTTACCATAATGTCTTTCATTAATGCAGGCATAGAATTGAATCATTAATTATGCTGCGTATGCGTGAGTGTGAACCTTGCGTTCACTCAGCAATGTTTTATCCACCTTTGTTGCTTTGGTACGTATACAGTGGGTCCCACTTAATAGAATATCCCGTTTATAATCATACAAACCTGAAATCCATTTCCTATGCTTTCCCATACATTTTACTCCGTTTTATAGAATACATACAATACGGATAATGTCATATCCCGCCTATTATCATAGAAAAATTGAGCAATTTTGGTTTTTGCCCGCATATTGTCATTATTGCGCATGCGTAATTAGGCATTCTATATACAACCTTTGGGCTGGAGTTTTGCAACTCTCCATTCTCCACCTGGCTTCCATTAGCTTAAAACAGCTAGGCTAGCCTAGCTTCATTAGCTTAGCTAAACGAACTGCATTGTGCGCTATCTAGTTCACAATATTATACACAGTATACACACCCGGAGTATACACAGTATACGCGACCCGCATTATAGAATATCCCGCACGCATAATTATTAACCCTCGGCGCGCATGCGCAGCGAGGGTTACGGTAGTCGTTCTGTGTGTCTGTCTGTCTGTCTGTGCCACCTTTACCATAATGTCTTTCATTAATGCAGGCATAGAATTGAATCATTTATTGATGCTGCACATGCGTGAGTGTGAACCTTGCGTTCACTCAGCAATTTAAAATGTTTTATCCACTCTTTATTGCTTTGCTACGTACCTCATTCTGCAGGTGAGTTATGGCATGGATAAACGCCTGTCCAGAGAGCTCTACCTGGTCCACTCTAGTGGAGGCTCTCAACGAAGTGGGTCATAGGAAAACTGCACAAGAAGTGGCTGAAAGAAGAGGTATGGTGATATAGAGCCACGGAATGTGTACGGGTTTTGACAACTCAAAATATTAATATTATGTTGGGTATACAGGGATTGTACTGCCTGGGGTATGGGAGGACAGTCAGCTCTGGGGTGCTCTGAAAGCTCTCATCCCAATTAATGTGAGTTTGTCAAACACTAATGCTAGCTGCACACAGCCGTGTGAAATTGTGTGTGTGGTGTGTGTGTGTGTGTGTGTGTGTGTTGTGTGTGTGTGTGTGTTGTGTGTGTGTGTGTGTGTGTGTGTGTGTGTGTGTGTGTGTGTGTGTGTGGTGTGTGTATGTGTGTGTGAGAGAGAATAATATAAGAACCTTGGAACAAGGGACACTATGATGCCAACTATTTTGTCCCTTGTGGAGAGGTCTTCCCGTGGTCAAATCATAATTAAGTTTGTATTAGCATGGGCTACAAGTGTTCTTGTAGAGAGGTCATCCCTATGTATCTGGAGGGTCCCTTATCAGAGGTCCCATTGTACTGCATCTGCTCCAATAGGAAGGAGGTGATCTTGTAACACTGCTGGAAGAGACGGAGAAACTAAGGGTTGACGTCAAAACCAAAGATGCTCTCCTTGTCGACAGCGAGGATCGGCTGGAAGAGGTCAACTCTCAAAAGGATGAATTTGAAAAGCAGTACAACGATGCTATCCAAGAATTGGAGGAAAAGAAGCATTTGCTCGAGGAAGAGAAGCAAAAGGCCCAGAAAACACTGCGAGAGAAAGAAGCAGAGCTGAGAAGGTTGAGGGCAGAGCGAGCCACCAAGGAAGAGATTGAGACTAAAGAAATCGAGATCATGTATCTCAAGAAGAAAGTTCAGCAGCACCAGATGACGGAGAAGGAGCTCGTGACAAAGATTGTCGATCTCCAGGGGAAACTGGAGGCGACCGACATTGGGAAGCTGGACTGGATTGCCAGCAACCTGGAGAAACAACTTCAGGGAGTACGGCCGGAATTTGAGAGGGAGCGATCACATATGATGAACAATATCTACAAAATGTTGAAGTACATCAAGATCCCCGACGATTTACCGGTATGTTTTAATTTAGTAGGTTGCTGTGGTATCTTTTGTGTTCTTAATATTTAGGATAGTGATGAAGAAGGTGGAAGGGATTCGGAAGATCCAACTACTGTTCCTGCTGAGAATGTAGAGAACGAAGGTGAGTAAAACCCTATAATACAATGCTCATAAGAGTTTTAACACCAGAGCTGAGGGGAGAAGGTTTAGATGAAGAAGGTGATTCCGAGAAGCCGAAAACAGAGTAAGACTAACTGTGATTTGTTACCATTGAGAAGTACCGTGTAATCCTACAGACCAGAGCCGGCTGACCTGGAGTCTCTTCTCTCCACACTCAAGAGTCCAACTGAGGCCTCCAGTGCCATTTCAAGTAATTAAAAGGAAAATCCATACCTGCTGATGAACTTTTACTCTTTGTACTATACTGTTATATACAGTGTTTGAGGACAAGGAGTTGATGGAGGAGGATTACCCACTGGCAGTGAGGCTGTTTGAGGACACACCTCCCTTCCTCCTGAGTCAGATCCTGGGTCTGAGGATGGAGGAGTGGCTGGCCATTGAGGCAGTCGACAAGAAGGACGATGAGAAACAGAGGGCCAGCGTCCTGCATACCTGGGGCAGGAGCGGGGGATACACAGCCAAGTGGTCTGTACTGGTGGAGGCTCTGATTTTACTGGGATTGAGGGGCAAGGCCCAGATTGCCTGCATAGAAAAAGGCATGCCTAGCACATGAACACTTTTATTCTACACAGTATGAATTTAGGGAGTACATAGGGAGTATAAAGCATTTTTAGCCCAATATTCACTGTGTACATATATAGACATCTCCTGGAAACCTGATAGCATCAGATACCCAATCAACACAGTACCTATATACATTATATATACCTCTCTCTGTGTATACAGGGGTTCCACTGCCTCATGTTAGTGAAGATGGTCCACTCTGGTCCTCGGTGGTGAAAAAACTTCTGAGTGGGGTAGGTATATAGCTATCGTAGGTTTCAATATACTCATCTCTTTTCGTGAGTAATCTTAATACAAAAGTGTAACTGGCTGAAACTCTTCCTTTGTCCCACAAGAGCATATTATTCTGTTGTACCTAAAGCCCTGTCAAGTTCTCTGTTACTCTGTAAATTACTGCTACAGAACCAAACGATACAGCAGATGCTGACTGAGATTGAAGGTGTGAGAGTGGACCTAAAGATGAAGGATGATGAGATGTGTGCCAGGGAGACAGTCCTGGAACAGAGGACCTGGCTGGTGGACAGACTGGAGGAGATGTATGAGATCTTCACGGGAAGAGAGAAACCTGTAAGCCCATTGAAATTTAAATATCATCATGTATACACCACCATCAACCTTACCTATTTCAATTTTCAGGTCCCAAAAGGTGAAGGTGATACAAACCATCCATACATTTGAACTAAGGAAGACTCTTACTCTTTTGTAGCACTCCATGTTTATGTATTAAGTCTTACTCTGTGTATACTGTAGCTAATCCAGAGCGGCCCCCACCACCGAAACCAAAGCCAAGGGCGACCCCAGCCCCCCCTCCCCCCGTCACTCCCGGAGGCTACAGAGCTGCCACTGACCAACTGGTCCCAACTAATGACCCCGTACTCCCCACTGGATACACCATTATGGTAGGAATTATGAGTGCATCATAGAACGTACGTAGGTACTGCGGCAAGGTTGACGATTGCTCATTGTTTCAAACTGTCACTGAGTAAGCCAAGGATATAAATTTGTATATCCGTGCACAATGTGGAGTAGTTTGTCTGTTGCAGTATAATTATAGCTCCTTAAAATTGGGTGTGGTCACACAGAGGTTGAAGTTTACTCTGAAAAATGAAGTAGGGGTGAAAATTATAATATCATACCATAGTAATGCTCAGATTCCGCTGTTGTTTTTGTGGTCATGTCTCCCACAGGACCTGTTTCATCCCAGTAACACCTTCAGCCTCCTCCCTGGCATCGACCCAGTCGGCAGACCTCTCACAGTGCAAGGCAACCTGCTCACCGGGATTTCAATCAAGGGAAGGGGCTCCCTCAATCAAGAATGTAAGCAAACTCAATCGCATAATTTCAGGGGTCTCAAACGGATTAATTTTAATGCCTATAGTTTGCTCCTTCTTGGGCTTTCCCCATTTACCGATGTCACTGAAAGCATCCTTGCCTAATGGACAGTTGTCGTGACCTCGTAGGTTCAACACGCACGCATTGACATATTGATAAGTAACACAGTCTAACAGTCTGCACACAGTAAGAGAGTACGCTACTTATATAGCTAAAAATTGGAAACGGAAATGAAGTATAAGTGACGTCACGAGAGTATTTAATGACCAGTCAATGCATATCTATGACATTCCTCCCCCCTTAGGTGAATGCTTACAGAAAATCAAAAGATGTGAAAATGAAAAGCACTAAAGTGCAAACCCTCGGCGAACTGCGCATGTGCGGTACCACTAATTGATGGGCTGGGCTTTTTATGCCTTTACTCGCGGTATCCCGCTAGTAGCTCGCGGAGAGTCTGGCACGGGCTAGCTACAGTAGTAAATAGCATGCGGGAGTCGATACATGCCCTTCGTTGTGACTTGTTGTGCCTTCAAGACACAGAGCGAACGGACGCGGTCGAGGTAAGCCTGTGCTAATTTACATATAGTTTTACGACAATCGCCTTTTTAAAAATCAACCCAGTGTAGCACTGAACCCGATCATATCGCTATTTACCTGATTTCGTGCGCGCGGTGGCAGAAAACGTGGTAACAGACAGACTGACAGACTGACTGACTGACGGACACACTTACGGGACAACTACCGTAACCCTCGCTGCGCATGCGCGCCGAGGGTTAATAAAGAACCAAAACACAATAAACAAAGTATAAACATGCAACTACAAACAAGAACATTACACAATAGGAAAACAATACACAAAGACACTACAGAACTCATGCATGCCATAACACACAGACAAATTCATACACAATATCAAGTTTTTCCAGGTTCAAACCTTTCACGAGGTTTTCGTTGTCGACGGGGATAACGAACGACGGGTGTTCGAATCAGATGAATTCGTCGTAACGGTCGAATCGGATGTATCGGACGTTGTAGTCGGATTCGTTCGAACGTTCGGTTGATCAGAGTTCGTTAACTCAGGTTCTGGTCCTGTTTCAGGAGTGGTTGGTGTCACTGGAATTTCTGACATGTCTGGAGGTCCATCGTCAGTGACCCTTGGACATAACTGGTCTTGGTGACAGCGTTTGCATCTGTCATCGTCCAGTAAGACGTGAAATTTCTTTATTCCAAAAATACAGGAAAGACCTTCCTTTTCTAATTTCTCTCACTAGTTGTGAGCGTACGTGACACGTAAGCTATGGGCCTCTCTGTACCGTCAGCCATCTTGTGTGACAGCACTGCCCCTAGACCATAAGTTGAGGCATCACAAGCCAGAGTAAGCTCAAGAGCAGAGTCAAAGTGAGTGAGACACTTCTCGGAAGTGAGGAGGTCTTTGAGGCAGTAAAGGACTTAGTTTGAGCAGCACCCCATTTCCAGTCAACATCTTTTCTAAGCAACTGGTACAATGGGTGTACGAGTGTTGACAGGTTAGGAAGGAACTTACTATAGTAAGTAAGCACGCCAAGGTAAGACTTTAGCTTAGGCACTGAATTGGGTGTAGGGGTCCTCTTTGACTGCACGGACCCCGTCCGTCAGCGGGTGAAGACCATCGGCATCTATTCTGTGCCCTAGGTACGTCACCGAGGACTTCATGAACTCACACTTGGACTTTTTTACCCTTAGCCCAGCCCTGTCTAGACGGCTCAAAACTTCCTCTAGAGTCTTGAGATGTGCCTCTTTGGAAGCACCAGTTATGAGGATGTCATCAAGATAGACAACTACACCATCTATGCCCTGGAGGATGCTCTCTATCACATGCTGAAAAATACCCGGGGCCGACGAGATACCGAACGGCAATCTCGTGTACCGAAACAATCCCCGATGCGTGTTTATCACTTAGAGTCCTCCTCTAATGGCACCTGTTGGTATGCCTGACTCAGGTCTAATTTTGAAAAATGCTTTCCCTTGCTTAGTCTCGCAAAAAGGTCCTCCACCTTTGGAATCGGGTATCTGTCCAACTTTGAAACCGGGTTGACAGTGACACTAAAATCACCACAGATACGGACAGTGTTCCTATCCCGTTTCAAGACAGCGACAATGGGAGCAGCCCACTCGGCAAACTCCACCGGTTCTATGGTACCCTCTTCCTGGAGGCGTTGTAGCTCTTTCTCAACTTTTTCCCTCAATGCATAAGGAACAGAGAGTGCAGGGTTGAATCTAGGTGGTGTGTCAGGCTCAACATATATCTTAGCCTTAAAACCCTTCAGGGTCCCAAGGCCTTCCTAGAACACACCCTGATACCTAGACAATACTGAGTGTAGTGAGGCATTGTACACCAGGTTTGTACCACAGAAGCGCTAAAGATCAAAGCCGCCGCCCAGAACAACCAGACAAATTGATGGATGGGAGTCTATTTTCCTTTTCTAGGGGAGAGAGTAGCTGTGGTAGAGGTAGTGGTTGTAGAAGTACAGCTTGAAGTGAAAGCTGATGGAGGCAGTAGCTCAAATTTCTCTCTGTTAAGCATCTTTGACACCTGCTCTGACTGCTCTGGACAAGTACGTTTATATGCCCTGACGCCATCAGTAGATCTATGTCCAGTCCTCTCCATAATAAGTTGTTCATCTACTCCACTTTGAAACAATCTCGTTGCAGCCGTGACACGTAGCGAGTGATTGCTTTTGTAACCCTCAATTCCAGCTTTTTCACATAGACGCTTTACTGTAGAGGACAGAGTATGGACCCCAATTGCCTGATTTTTAAACCACACCATGCCCCTTGGTTTAGAAAGTGGGGCTAAATAAAACACGTCACCAACAACATTAGCAGGGCGATGCAAGCAATATTCTTTATATAACTGAACAAAACAGCGATCTGGTCGCTCCACATTAGCATAGTGAGTAACTTGTTTGTTTTGTATTTTTCTATGCTTTAATACACCTGGATTATTCTTTGATGCTGCCTCGGTATAAAGAAGATATGGAAGACACCCTCGCTTTTCCACCAGTTGTACATTTGTAAAACGCAATCGCCTATGTTCATCTCCACTCCGAAGCGCGAAGTACAATCCAGCCATAAACACCATAGTATCAATTAAGGTCTGAGCAGAGTGAGCACCAAGCAAACCTTTCTCCCAGAGCAACTCCTCCTCCACTCCAGTTATAGCCTCGGCTTTCTTGGGGGCTATTTGCATGTCTGGCAAAACGCTTCATTTCAGCATCGAGTGTTTTTCGGAAGGAATCAAATTCAGGGTTTTTGAATATATCTAAAGAGGGATCGACCTCGCGCAATCGTCGTAACAAACCACAGCACAACTGATGTAAAGTATTAGGCGGGTAAAACTTCCCGTCCTTCCGACGGACCTCAACAACGAACCGGCTGAGCCACTCATTTAATTCACTAACTTGCATGGTAAGAAGATAATTAGACGGGTCTTGACCCCTACGGTAAGCTGACCACTCGTTCCACACTGCCCAGCTGGTGTTCTTTTTCGTGTTGGCTGGAACAGCAGTCTCCTGCAGCGCAGCAATCTCAGAAGCGGTCACGCACGGTCCGAAGCGGGAACCGTCGCCGGGCTGCACATTCTCCACCCCCTGTACTTTCTCCGCCTCATCTGCAGCCTCTAGCCAGTCCAGAGGGAGTCAAAATCGGATTGAGCTGGGATCTGGGTAAGGTACTGGTCAACCTCTGGAAGGCAGCCATCAGGATTATAGATTTCTTGCGTTAGTACGTCAAAAAGATCCTCTTGAGGATAGGCCGTAACTTCAGCCATCACGCACACGGCAGGAAGAGCGCTGGCTAGCTAGCTGCGGGAGAGGCGCGCGCTAACCACGCAAACCAGGTTTTTCCCCCGCGCATTCTGTGGTACGTTTTATTACACCCACTCTGTGGTTTAGTGTATATCCACTAAACCGCCTCGTGGGTGTAGTGTAACCTATATTGAACATGACTCAGCCAATCCCTACCCAGAAGGGAAGGTCCAGAGCCACCCACAACAACTAGTGGTAATTCACACAACTGGCCATTGTAATCTACGTTTACATTGGTACAACCCACCACCGGGATGGTCTCTTTGAGGTAGGTCCGAAGCCTCACAGATGAAGGTTGTAGGCTCCTTCCAGGCCAGGCGTGTCTTGAAGGAGGAGACTGACCACCCGTGTCCACCACACAGTGATCTGCCTTGATCTTGACCATGATAGG
>CASHTH010001778.1:0-62003 GCA_030341885.1 Geodia barretti
GCTGGCCACTCTTAACCCTACTTTCCTATGATAGTTTTGAAATCGGCACACGGTGGTAACGCCATTTCTCCGGACAGGGCTGTTAGCAACATGCGCCAGCCAGCAAGTCCTGAGAAGCGGGCTAGACATGTTCACCTATCCTGAAACGAGGAGTGGTAAGTCATGCTCACGTGTCAACGGACCTCACACTCGCCGCCGTATAAAGAAACGGCCTGAGAGTTAGCCAGGGGCAGTATGGGGCCAAAGCAAACTATTTACGGACGCAACGGAATCAGTCGATAAAGGCCAAGATTACTACGCGTACACCACGGCGCATACGCAAAGAGCTTGTCGACTGTGGATTGCCAGGAGTCAATCGGCACATCGGTCGCAACACCACGTTTCATCGTACAGCCGTTTATCAGAGATACACAAAGCCACGTGCTCATGAATCGACGATGTTGTCGGAGATGCGCCATATCACGATTCCGCATGGATGTTAAATCTCTTACGACAGGCCAAGCCCTCAGGCCTAAGACCGGATTTCTCACCAAGCCTCCCGCTACGGCACGCGCACGGTCACGCGCTATGCCGGGGCGATAACTCCCGCCAAGCCACTTCAACAATTGTCAACTATGCCTTCAGCGTCCATGCTAGGGTCCGTGCGCACCGCACAGTGGCGTCCATCGACTCCCTCGCGACGGGCCCGAGTGAGAAATCCGGAGACTTAAACCCATCTCACTGGTGACAGGACGACCGCGAATCCCTGCCTCGTCCGCGAAACCGGCCTGCTGAACGCCGCGTAGAGCGGTCTCCGAACTGCGAACGAAACCGCAAGCAGAACACAATCGCCGATGGCGCCGCGTGTGCCATCTGACAACGAGGCGCACAGTCAGTAGGAGCCCAAATGCCATGAGAACCACACATCATGACAACGATCCAAGTCCTCATACTTGGCGCGTTGTCTCCTGATCCGCCCTCGGCCACCCCCGACGGCGGAAAACCGACAATAGAACTCCATTCGCCGCCGAGCCACCCTCAACTAATAGGTGCTACCGTGAGGCGTCACCGAGTACCGACTCGACAACGGCCTTCGGTTCCTGCTCTTCAACGCCCAACTACCCCGCGCCAGCAGTCCAGATCACGTCAACATCACCTTACCTAGCTCGTGACTTTCGCAGCACTGTCAGGCTACGGGGAAAAGCCGGCATGGCGCACCTACCGAAAACAGCCTCGTCTAAAAGCACGCCGACCACACAGCCCGATTGGCCTGAGCGACTCGCCGCGCGCGGCTGGTCCTACGACGCGACAACTGGGTTCGACAGCACTGTCTACTTTGAGACGTTCCCGGCCGACGAAGACAACCTCGCCAGTGCGCTCGATCCTCGAAGTCGAACGCATGGGTCAATTCGTATAAAAAAAAAAAAAAAAAAAACATACTCTCCGCCGAAGACCAATCGGTCCGAGACACTACCGATGAGTCCCAACGATTTGGGAAGCGCACCACCGAAACAGTCCCCATAGCGATTCCCTGCAATCGAGCGTCGACCTGTCCCGCGGCCTTCCTGTGGCACAACTACGGCAACTCGAACCAGAAGCGGCCGACCGACCGACATCAGAGAACCAGTGTCCCATCGAGCGTTGTGGCGGGCAGGTCTAAATACAAGGAAACACTAACTTACCAAGCCCCAGCACTCCCAAACCAATCCATCCCCTAACCAACCCCTAACTACCACCATAACTACGCCCATCCCACTACCACATCCAGCCAACCGACAAGCCTCGGATCTCTTGGACTCACGTAGTCCGTTTTCGATCCTTAGGCCGGGCGGTGAACCTCATCGAGGAGAGTTATGTCGCGATCCCGCGCCCGTATCTCAGCGGATGCCAGACCCCGTACCTGTTTCGAGACCATACAAACATTCTAGCCCCCACCCCTATCACGGTGAATCGCACGAGTAACGCTGCGGCTGGTGGCTTCGTTCAGCGACGCCAGCTCAGCCGACCTAGCACGTGCCGAGCGTTCCCACGAAAATTCGCCAGCGAGTCCAATGCTGGACGCAAAATCGCTTGGTGTGACACCGCCCGACGGGGGCCGACTCATACAAGAACGTAGTCGTAGACCGCAGCTTGCGCCGGTCGTCGATTGTCCGCCCAACTCTAGGGAACCCGGCGTGCTAAGCTACGGCCTGCGATGCGACGGAAGGCGACCTGAGCGAAGCGTCGATGTCCGATGCTGCTCTCCCACACCATGCGGGTCTCGCCGATGAGCCTTATTCGACGCGGGCGGTTTCGAACTAGGCACGCGGAGAGGCGGTGCCTGGCAAAACCTCTAAGCGCGGCCGTTTTACGATGTCAAGGATCGCCATCGATACGCCGATCGATCGCACGAAGTCAATAGCTGGAAGTACACGACGAGGAGAACATGTCGTATTCTACACCGCCGTCCTTCGACGAGTTTGAATCGCCCGCAGCACGGCTGCCACGCTCGATCAGCCGCGACAGACTCTCTGCCTCAATCGTGTATACGGCGCGGAGGAGAGAACGCGTATGCGATCTCGTCCTGCGACTTCGACCCCGACGGATCGTTCCGGTAGTCTTGAGGCGGTTTTGGGCGCTCTGGAGCTCCAACGAGCAACTAGCCCCTATCGCACCGTACCCTTATAACGGCGAACGTTGCAAAACGCCATCAGCATGTACGAATCGAGAAAATTTCGACACAAAGGCGATGCCTATATATGGTCGCGACACTGGAAGATCGGATGGCATCGGCCAAGCGACTACCACGGCGCTGGTTCCTCGCACGCCTGCTGCATCATACCCGCTCCGCAACCGCATCCAGCGAAACAGGACTGCACACTCCTATGACGCGGGTTCTATGATTCCGCAAATCCCAACCCACCGGACGACCGCCGGCCCTTTACGGTTACTCGATGTTCCGCGCCGAAAACTAGCCGACCGGGTGGGCCAGTGGGGGGGGGGGGGGGGTGGGGGGGGGGGGGGGGGGGGGGGTGGGGGTCGTTACAACGAAGAAACACTAACAATGCGCTGACGATGGGGGCTCTCACCAGCCGAGGAGGGTGGATAGCGGCCAAGCGCGGTTATCTGAACTCAACCAACGCCAACAGCGGTACGGACGACGGGCAGTCGCGTCGTCTGCTCTCACACCTCTTACTTCCTGTTCCTCAGACCCTGACTTGGAGTTCGTGCAGCGCACTAGGAGCACTGAACACCGAGGCCTGTACCCCGACGACCTCCTTGTTCGCGATGCGCGGCACATCGACCTGGAGAAGATATCGATGATTCCGCGCCGGGCGACTTCGCTAACACACCGCGACGGTAACGCCAGCGTTCAGAAAGCCTTAGCGATTCGCCTGCTTGCACGACCGACTCGCGCGCCAGCACGATACTACGGGTATCGACCCGGCACCGCCATTGCAGCCACGCTAACGGCGTCCACGTCCCCGGATCCTCCGCCCGCCACCAGCGTCGCCTCATGACGGCGACCTGGCCACATCCTCTACGGATCACGTGATACGAGTGCAGTGACTCCGGCTCGCGCAGCTAAACTTGAAGGTGAAAGAGTTGATACTGTGGGTCGACCCGGCGTGTCGGTAGTATGCGTTCTCGGTATGGTGAGTCCAGGCCTTAGTGGAGCTGGCGGTCACGGCGTACAGCACTTCGTAGATGTGGCCATCGAGTGAAGCGGGCGCTGTCGTGCCGGTCTCCGTGGATCGGATAGCACGTCGTGAAGAGCTCGTAGTAACGCTCGTCGGGCTGACAGGGCCGCGATTCGCTACGCCGTGAGGCACGTACTACCCTGTCGACCGTCGCCCGTCCGAGTTGCACTCTGCGCACAACGGGGAAAAACAGCGGACATCTCAATAAGACAAGGCAGCAAAAGACCCACCGCGACCGAGTATGTGCCACGATGGAACTTGCCAGAGAAGCGCACGACAAACATAGCGAATGGCGGAGCGGTTGAGTCGCAAGGACGTTCTGCCTACCTCTCGCGTGGACACTCAGGAATGTCCAGTACCACTATGTGTGTGTGAAAATACGGAATCAGACTTTCGTTGTGCCGCGTCTAAGACCCGCGCAAGTGCAATCCCAAGAGTGTCAAGTTCACTAGCGACAGAACATGGACGCTAGGAAGCGCAGCAGCGGAGACGGGCCGATGGCATGTTTTTTCCGGCCGTCCACGACTTGGGCCGATTGCGACGCGATACGGCGGAACGGCAGGGCGAGCAGGGCTGAATCTTACACTCCCGCTAGGGTGCGCGCCTCTTCCAGAGATGAGGCGGACGTCTTCGGGGGATTCGGCTTCGGCGTAGATGCGGAGGAGGGGCTCCGTGCCGGAGAAGCGGATTAGCGCCCAGTAGCCGCCGCTGAGGAGGTAGCGGAAGCCGTCCTGTGTGTCCACATGCTCTACCTGATTGCCTGCGAGTGCTGAGGGGGCAATGTGTTGGAGGCGGGCGATGATGGTGTCTCGCTGGCTTTCGTCGAAGTGCAGGTCCAGGCGGTCGTAGTGGTGGGGGCCTACTTTGTCTCCAGTTCGCCGAGCAGGTCCGGGATGCCCATGTCGGTCTTGACCATCATGTCCAACAGCATTAGGCCGCTGAGGATGCCGTCGCGCTCCGGGACATTGCCCTGGAATGCGTAACCGCCGCTCTCTTCGCCTGCGATTAGTGCGTCTTCGCTCATCATGACGGGACCGAGGTACTTGAAGCCAACGGGCGTCTCATGCACGGGCACGTCGTAGATTGCGCCGAGCTTGTCTATCATGCTGGTCATGGTGATGGAGCGCACCAGGGGACCGCGCCTGCCGAGCGTGTCGAGCTGGTGCATGCAGAGCAGGGCGAAGGTTTGCAGGGTCGTAAGGAATTGACCGTCGTCGTCCACAACGCCCAGGCGGTCAGCGTCGCCGTCTGTGGCTAAGCCGATGTCGGCGGTTCTGTCGGAGATTTCGTTGATGAGCGGCTCAAGGTTGTGGGCGAGCGGCTCAGGCTGCGCCATGCCGGGGAAAGCCGGGTTGGGTTCGCTGCGAAGCTCGACGACGCGGGTAGAGCCACCGGAGAGCAGTTCGGCGAGGTAGCCCGCGCCTGCACCATGCATGGAGTCCACGACTATGTCCAGGCCGGCATTGCGGATTGCCGCCAAGTCCACGAGTGATGCGACGTGGTTGAGGTAGTCGGGCGCGGGATCGAAGTATTCTAGTAGTCCGCTTGCGATCCCCTGCTGAAGCGGTATGCGCTGGACGCTGCCTGACGATTCGGCGGCGGCGATACGCGATTCGAGTTCCTCGACGATTTCAGGTGATGCGCTGCCACCGTAGTCGGGCTTGTACTTGAATCCGTTGTATGTGGCGGGGTTGTGGCTTGCGGTGATGACCGCGCCTGCGCCTGCGTCCTTGGCGACTAGATTGTAGGCTATGACAGGTGTTGGCGCCGCTCTGTCGCATAGCAAGGTTGGTATGCCGTTTGCGGCGGTTACCTCGGCTACGGCTGCTGCGAACTCTGCGGATGCAAAGCGCGTGTCATAGCCGACGACGAAGCCGCGATAGGCGAGGCTGTGGTACTTCATCAGGTCGGCTGCACCCTGGGCGCAGAGGCGCACGTTGTCGAAGGTGTAGTCTTCGGCGATGATTGCTCGCCAGCCGTCTGTTCCGAATTTTATGGGCATTTTTTGTCCTAGGCGGAGGCTAACATCGAAGCACAGATAGGAAGGGAATCACCATGTATCACCCCCATCCTAACCTTCCCCCATCGAGGGGGAAGGGACTTTGTTGCGCTTCCTCGATCGAAATGGAAGTTTTCTGATTTATTTGGGCGGCTCTGCGAAGTAGGTCGGCTTTGTCGGTGTGCTCCCAGGGGAGGTCCAGGTCGTCGCGGCCGAAGTGTCCGTAGGTGGCGGTCTGCTTGTATATTGGACGGCGCAGTTTGAGTCGCGGATGATTCCGCCGGGCGTCAGGTCAAAGTTGTCCTTGATCAGCGCTTCTATCTTTTCGTCCGCTATCTTCCCGCTGCCGAAAGTTTCTATGGATATGGAAGTCGGCTCACGCTTGCCGATGGCGTAGGAGACTATTACTTCCATCCTGTCGGCGAGGCCCGCAGCTACGATATTCTTTGCCACATAGCGCGCAGCATAAGCGGCCGAGCGGTCAACCTTCGTGGGGTCCTTGCCGGAGAATGCGCCGCCGCCGTGCCGCGCGAAGCCGCCGTAGGTGTCCACGAGAATCTTGCGTCCCGTGAGTCCGGTGTCGCCTACCGGGACCTCCGGTTACGAAGCGGCCCTGAAGGGTTGATCCAATACTGCGTATTCTCGTCGAGCAGTTCGGCGGGGATGATTGCCTTTGCCGCGTGCTCTATCAGGTCGCGGGCGATGACATCCTGGCTCACATCTTCGCTGTGCTGCGTGCTCATAATGACGGTGTGGACACGCTTGGGACGCCGTACTCGTACTCGACGGTTACCTGCGACTTGCCGTCGGGACGCAGGTATGGCAAGGTCTTGTCCTTACGAAGCTGCGCCATGCGCTGGCAGAGCTTGTGCGACAGCGATATGGGCAGGGGCATCAGTTCGGGCGTCTCGTTGCATGCGAACCCGACCATCATGCCCTGGTCGCCCGCGCCAACCGCCTCGAGGTCGTCGTAGTCGCCGCTGCCGTCGCGCACTTCAAGAGGCGCGGTCAACGCCGTGCATGATGTCCGGGGACTGCTCATGCACGGAGACGGCGATGCCGCAGGACTGGTAATCGAAGCCGTATCGGGAGTCGATGTAGCCGGCGTCGCGGATGGTTGTGCGCACGATAGCAGCGATGTCCACGTAGGTGGTGGTGGTAATCTCGCCCATGACGACGACAAGGCCCGTCGTCGTGCAGACCTCGCAGGCGACGCGCGCCCTGGGGTCGTCGGCGATGATGGCATCAAGAACCGCGTCCGAAATCTGGTCGCAGAGCTTGTCCGGGTGTCCCTCTGTTACCGATTCTGAAGTGAACAGGTATGAGGCGGAGTCTGTAAAGGTGTGGCTCAATTTTCTTCTCCCTGAGATTTTTGTGCTAACGGGGTGGACTAGGATAATTGGTATTATGGTTGGGCTATGCCCAGGCTTGCGATGCGCTCCTGCGTGAGGGTGATGAGTTTGGCTCTGCCCTCGGCAATGAGCTTGTCCTGCGTCAGGGTCGCGGTTACGGACATCTCGCGGTCGGTGCTCACTTCAAGGCGCGCTGTTGCCGTGATGCGCCTGCCGGTCTTCGCGGGTCTGCGGAAGCTAGTGTGCATGCTTCGCATCATTGCGACTGTGCCGTTGCGGTATGCGAAGTTTTCCATCACCTCGTATAGCAATGTCGTTATGATGCCCCCATGCACTATGTCGGGCCAGCCCTCGTGTTCGTCGCCGGGCGTGAACTCGGTTACGACCGCATCGCCGATGCGCCGATATTGCAGGCGCAGCCCGATGGGGTTGTCCGCGCCGCAACCGAAGCAGTTTGGGTACTGCTTCGGTTCTGTATGTTCTTTGAGAAGGGTGTTCAAGTTCCTACTTCCCAGCTTCCGAGGTACTCTTCCTGCTCTGCCGTAAGCGTGTCGATGGTGATGCCCATGGACAGCAGCTTCAGGCGTCCGACCTCTTCGTCTATGTCGCGGGGCACGTCGTACACCTGCGGCTTGAGCGAGTGCGCGAACTGCGCAAGGTACTCGGCTGAGAGGGCTTGGTCGGCGAAGCTCATGTCCATGACAGCGGAAGGGTGCCCCTCGGCGGCTGCGAGGTTGATGAGGCGTCCTTCACCCAGCAGGTTGAGACGCCTTCCGTCTCCCATTAGATACTCGTCAACGAATGGGCGCACTTCCTGCTTGCCGTCTGCGAGTTCCTCAAGCGCGGGGATGTCGATCTCCACGTTGAAGTGGCCGCTGTTGGCGAGAATTGCACCGTCTTTCATCACCTCGATGTGCTGGCGTCCGACGGCTTTAATTCCGCCGGTGAGCGTGATGAAGATGTCGCCGATCTTCGCGGCGTTGTCCATGCTCATGACCTGATGGCCGTCCATCGCGGCTTCGAGCGCGCGGATAGGGTTGATCTCGGTTACGACTGTCTGCGCGCCCATGCCGCGAGCGCGGAGGGCGACGCCGCGTCCACACCAGCCGTAGCCGGCGAGGACCACCGTCTTGCCCGCCCAGAGGATGTTGGTGGCTCGGGTGATTCCGTCGAGGGTGCTCTGGCCCGTGCCGTAGCGGTTGTCGAAGAAGTGCTTGGTGTCGGCGTCGTTGACGGCGATGATTGGGTACTTGAGCTTGCCCGCTTCGGCAAGACTGCGAAGGCGGATGACGCCTGTTGTGGTCTCTTCTGAGCCGCCGATGAGCCCGTCGAGCGCATCGGTGCGGTCGGTGTGAAGCGTCGCCACGAGGTCCGCGCCGTCGTCCATCGTTATATGGGGCTTGGTATCAAGGGCGGAGTTGATGTGCGAGTAGTAGGTCTCGCTGTCCTCGCCCTTGATGGCGAAGGTGGGTATGCCGTACTCGTGAACTAGCGCGGCTGCCACATCGTCCTGCGTGCTGAGCGGGTTGCTGGCGCAGATGGCGGTTTCGGCGCCGCCGTCTTGCAGCGCGAGCAGCAGGTTGGCGGTCTCACTGGTTACATGCAGGCAGGCCGCTACGCGCAAGCCTGTGAGCGGCTTTTCCTTTGCGAAGCGCTCGCGGATCTGGCGCAGCACGGGCATTTCGCGCGCCGCCCAGTGGATGCGGCGGATGCCGTCGGATGCAAGTGAGGGGTCTGCGATATGCCCCTTGGTGGTTTGTGTGGTCAATCTATCCTCCTCATGGATACACGGGATTATTTTGATATGCGGTTAAAAAGTGAATCGCCGTCTCGCAATGGAGCGAAGGCGGTGAGTTGGGTGAAGGCGCGGAAGCGGTCTTCGATGTCCTGCATGCTTAGCGTCAACACCTTGTCCACGCTGAAGCCCTGCACGCAGAACGATCCCATTACTGAGCCGAGCACTGCTGCGCGGCGGTAGCCGTCGGGTGTCTTGTCGCCGGTGGCGGCGATGTAGCCGATGAAGCCTGACGCGAATGTGTCGCCCGCACCGGTGGGGTCAACGACATGGTCGAGCGGGAATGCGGGCGCGGAGAAAACGGTGTCGCCGCTGAAGACCAGAACGCCATGCGCGCCCTGCTTTACGACGACCGCGCTGGGGCCCATTGCCATGATGCGCCGAGCTGCGGTTACGAGGTTGCCCTCGCATGCGAAGTCGCGCGCCTCACCTTCGTCCATGAAGAGCACATCGGCGCTGCTGACGACCTTGTTGAGCGCGTCGCGCTTGCCGTCAATCCAGAAGTTCATGGAATCGAGTGCGACAAGGTTGGGACGCTGCTCCATCTGGTTTAGCACATCTAACTGAAGCTCAGGGTCTATGTTGGCAAGGAACAGGTATGGGCAGCGGCGCTGCTCGGCGCTGAGCTTTGGCGAGAAGTCGGCGAAGACGTTGAGCTGCGTGTCCAGCGTGGTGCGCGAGTTGAGGTCGGCAGAGTAGTACTCGCCTGCCCAGCGGAATGTCTTGCCTTCTGCCGCTGCAAGCCGCTTATATCGACGCCGCGCGAGCGCAGGAGTTCGATGTGACGCTCCTGAAAGTCTTCGCCAATGATGGCGACGAGGCTGACGGGCGCAAAGCGGCTGATGCCGACAGAGAAATATGTCGCCGAACCGCCGAGCGAGTCGTCTCGACTGTCGGCGGGCGTGGTAACTGAGTCGTAGGCGACCGAGCCGACGACGAGTACGGTCATATTTTGTCCTTCGTTCTTTCGGGACTAACAGAATGGGCAGTGTAAGTTGGATTGGCGAGTTATTCGTCCGCGCCGTAGCTGGTGGGCTTGCCCGCCTCGATCCATGCGGGAGTGCCTGCTTCGATGTTGTAGAGGCGCTCTGAGTCGAAGCCCATTGCGGCTGCCATCTCGGCGGCGAGTCCGCTGCGGACGCCGATGGCGCAGATGAACAGCAGGTCCTTGTCCTGTGGAAGCTCGTCTATGCGGCCTAGCAGGGTGTCCACGTGGATGAAGAGCGCGCCCTTGACATGGCCTTCTGCGTATTCGTTCAACGCTCGCACGTCAACGACGACCGAGTCGCCGGATGCCTGCATTTCTGCGGCTTCATCAATGCTGATGCGGTAGTAGGGTTCGCCCGGGTTCTGGGTAGGCATTATTTCCTCCGTGACTGGTAATTTTTGGTTTGACTTGCTATTTCTTCGTGTACGCAGGGGATTCAAGTCACCCCCAACCTAACCTTCCCTCATCAAGTGGGAAGGAACTCTTACTCAAAATGGGCAAAAAAATACTTCTCTGATGAGAGAAGTTTGTGATGCTTGCTGCTCTCATCTCCGAGCCATTTCAGGCTCTCCGGATTTAGCACCGATTCACGCGCCGCATGACGCGAAAAGGTTGCCGGGCTTCACAGGGCCGGTCCCTCAGCCACTCTTGATAAGAGATTATGTATTTAATTGTTAAGCACAATAATCGTACAAGACGACTATGGGCGTGTCAAGAAAAAGGCAAGATATAATATCTATGCGTGGGGCATGCGGATTAAAGAGTTGGCTGACCTATCAGCAGTCTCAGAGCGAACGGAAGGGAGTTCGCTATTGCAGCCTGCCGTAATGGGGGAGGGCGTCGCCGAGCAGCGGGCGAGCGTAGTCAAGGAATGACTGCGTGACGAAGTGGTTGGCGGGGTCCAGGTAGTCGGGAGGGCATGCGCTTGACTTTGCTGCGGACTGCCGCGAGGGGGGCTGTGCCGGTCGTGCAATCGTAGTCGCTGCCGGCGCGCGCTCCAGAGTGATGATGATGTCACGCTCGCCTGTGATGGCGCTGCGGACGGCGGCGCGTCCTGCCATCTCTGCCTCTTGCGCGTCTGAGTGGGATACGCAAGCCATCATGGAGCGCTGTATGGTGCCGGGCTTCTCATAGCGGGTTCGCACGCCGAGCCGCCCACTTACAAGCGCGGCGAGATACCTCGAAGGGCCGTCGTAGTATGGGTGACCGAAGTCGTCCACATGCCACGGCCTCCCTGTTCTCCTATGGGCGTACCTTCGGGCGTGCGGATGTTCTCTGCGATGACTGCGACCGCGAAGCCGTACCTGCGATAAGCGTCTTCGATGCAGTCTAGGAAGCGAGTCTCGTCTAGCGGGAGTTCGGGGACGCCGATGAAATGCGGGGCGTCTCGTTCGTCGCTCTTTGCAAATGCGGATGCGGCCGCGAGCCAGCCTGCGTCCCTGCCCATGACTTCGATGATGGTGATTGGCGCGGCGATGCCCATGGATTCGGCGTCTCGTCCCGCGCCCATAGTGGCGAGCGCGACGAAGCGGGCTGCGCTGCCGTAGCCGGGGCTGTGGTCGGTGAGCACGAGATCGTTGTCGATGGTTTTGGGCACATTGATGACGCCGAGGGGCAGACCTGCCGCTTCCGCCGCCTGCCCGACGCTGTGACCGGTGGTCGCGGAGTCGTTGCCGCCGATGATGAACCAGCAGCCGATGTTGTGTTTGCGAAGCGTGTCCAGGATCGGCTGCACATCCTCGTCGTGCAGCTTGCGGCGGGTAGAACCGAGCACGGCGCCAGGCGTTTGGGCGATGCGCTGCCATTCGTCGGCGGGTGTGCGGCTCAGGTCTATCAGGTCGCTGCTGAGGACGCCTTCCATGCCGTAGTGCGCGCCATATATCTCGCCGAAATCGTCGGGGTGTGATAGCGCTTCCTGAACGAGTCCGAACAGGCTACTGTTGAGGACGGGTGTGCAGCCGCCGGACTGCATTATCAGTACGTTCTGGTTCATAGATTTTGGCGCAGGCTAACGGAGTACTTTAGATATTAGGTATCATTTAGTTTAGCAGTTTAACACCAATTTATGGCCTTTCCCACCCAGGGGGAAGCGACTTCTATGTTAGGGCCATTCGAGTGTGCTGCCGTCGTAGATGGCGTCCAGGAAATCTGCGTTGAAGGCTTCGTTGTAGTCAAATGGCTTCGGCAGGGCTTCGTGCGCAGTGAGGTGGTCGTAGAGCGCCTGCCACTGCGCGCCGACATTTGCCCCAAGCCGCGCTCGTCGGTCAGGGGACTAACAGCGTCGGCAAGCTCGGTATCGAGCATGTATCGTTGGTGCGCTGGGTCTTCTTCGGGCGCGTACTTGAGGACTATTTCGACCGCCTCGTCGCGGTTCGCCTCAGCGTATTCGAGCGCCTTCATCGTCGCCTTGAGGAAGCGTTCGACCTTGTCGGGGTCGGAGTTTGCAAACTCCTCGCGGGTGATGTAGGTCAAGCCGAGGCTCGGCACACCGAAGTCGGCGGGGTCCCACAGGGTTACATCGAAGCCCATGCGCCTTACCGTATCCGGCTCGTTGGACTTGAAGACGGCAAGGAGGTCAACCTGTCCCTCGGTGAGCACGCGCGGATCGAAGCCGACGCGGACTTCCTGTACCTCGCCGCGGTCAACCTGCTGGGACTCGACGATGGCGAGATAGTCGGGTGGAATCGAGACTTTGTAGCCGAAAGTTCTGCCCTCCCAGTCGTTGGGCGTGGCAATGCCGCTGTCTTTGAGCGCGAGGAAGCCCTGCTGTCCGCGCTGTCCGAATAGGGCAAAGGCGACGATGGGCAGACCCGGGTCTGACGGCGCTTCAGTACGGATGCGGCGTCGGCGGTGGTGAAGATCGACATCGCCGGACATAAGCAGTTGTAAGTGCTCGCCGCTGGATGCGTGGCGTATCTCCACATCAAGCCCCTGCTCCTCAAAGTAGCCTTTTCCTGCGCGATGTAGGCGGCGGCGAAGGGCAGGTTCGCCTGCGGCTTGTAGCCGCCATGAAGACGACTTTTTCGGGTTCGGGTGGGCGCATGCCGCTGCTCCGACAATTAGCAGGGCTGCGAGGCTATGAGGTTGAATAGCGTTAGTTTGGATATCGAGTGCAATGTCCTGTTGTCCGTTTCTGAATAGTTAGGCGAAACAAGGCTGTTACAACCTTGATCAGTCTCGACTGTGATTGACTATCAACAACCGGATTTAAGACTAGGCTATACGAATTGAGAAATCAAACAATGCGCTGCCTGGTTCAGGATGCGCTGCCCCGGGTTCGCGCTGACGGCTCAATGTCTCGCTGGCAGTGGGGACAGACGAAGGCTTTTGGAGATATGTACTCATCACAATTGGGGCACGGGTCACGTCCTGCAAGCAGATGTCGCTTCTGTTCTTCTTCAAGCGTCCTGTGTATGACAATTGCGTGAGCCAGGGCAATTGGGCCAAGAAAGAGTCCGTAGAAGAACCAGCCTGTGGCGCGGCTCCCTTTAGAATCGGCGATTAACGCCGTGATGATTGCAAATGAAAGACCTGTGCCAATAAACATAAGTAGGAGAATAAACTTTCCATCCATGTCTCCGTTCTCCGTGGGCTGATGTCATTATGATATCAGACAGCCATCGTCGAGTCGTGCCAGAAGAGCATCTTGCGCTCTATGTAAGCGGTGATAATGGTGAGGGCTATGCCGAGGAATGCGAGGACTAGGATGGCGGAGAAAGCAGTGTCGGCATGTCGAGGTTGTTGTGCGCGACGATGATGACGCTGCCGAGGCCCCTGTCACCGCTGAACCACTCGCCGACGACCGCGCCGATGACTGAGAGCGGGATGGATATGCGGAACGCGGCGAACAGGTAGGGCAGCGAGCTTGGCAGTCGCAGCTTCAGGTATGTCTCCGTGCGCGAGGCGTGCAGTGAGCGGAAGAAGTCTAGCGCTCCGGGGTTGATGGCGCGCAAACCGACCATGGCGTTCACGAGTACGGGGAAGAAGGTTATCAGGCTTGCTATCAGCACTTTGGGAAGCGAACCGAAGCCGAACCAGATTACGAATAGGGGCGCGACTGCGACGATGGGCGTAACCTTGACGAGAATGGCGATGGGAAACAGGCTGCGCTCCAGGAAGCGTGAGTGCGCCATGAGGGTCGCGCCTGTGAATGCCACTGCAGCGCCGAGCGCGAAGCCATGCCAGCGCTTCGGCTAACGTGATTCCGCCGTGCAGCGCGAAGAAGCCGAAGTCTCCGGCAAGCCGGGTAATTACCGCGGATGGAGCGGGCACGATGTACACGGGTATGCGGCGGCGCGCACCCAAGCCTCCCATGCTACGACGGCCATGCCCAGTGCGATAGCGGGTGGCAGGATGTAGCTTATGGCTACGGCAGGGGACGCAAGGCGCGAGCGACGGGTCTCCACTGATCCGTCCGCAGCCTGCTTATCCGTGCTTTCAGCCGACGGGCGTTGCAGCGGCGACCCCACTCGAAAGCGCATCTTTGATCCTGTATGTGTACTCCAAGAAGCGGTCTGATCGCTCCACTTCTTGCAGGCGTGGTCTTGGAATGTCTATCGCGATGTCGTCAGCGACCTCGCCGGGTCTCGCTGACAGCACAACTACTCTGTCCGACAGCACCACCGCTTCAGGTATGCTGTGCGTCACGAAGATGACGGTCGGCCTCTGCCGTTCCCAGAGACGCAGCAGTTCGTAGCGCATCTCTTCGCGGGTCATCTCGTCGAGGGCACTTAGAGGTTCATCCATAAGAAGCAGGCCCGGGCTGATTGCGAGCGCTCTTGCGAACGCCACACGCTGGCGCATGCCGCCTGAGAGTTGGTGCGGGTAGTAGTCCGTGAATTCGGCGAGGCCCACGGCGCTGAGTGTCTGCTCGGCAAGGGCGGACGAATCAGTCGCAGCGGTGCCGGAATTCAATTGAAATGGCAGGCGCACATTCTCGAGCGCGGTACGCCATGGGAGCAGGGCGGCGTCCTGCGACACGAATCCGATACCCCTGCGCCGTTGCAACTCTCTGGGTTGGACGCCGGAGAGTTCGATGCTTCCTGAAGTTGCGTCGGTCAAGCCGCCAATGGCGCGCAGTAGCGTAGTCTTGCCGCATCCGCTGGGGCCAATCAGCGAGACGAACTCGGATGGCGCTACTTCAAGGCTTACATCGCGCAGGACTTCGAGGCTGCCTGCGTCTGGTCGTAGCGATGGCTGAGTCGTTGACCGATATGCTCGTGATGGGACGCGCTCCGTGTGGCTTGACTTGTTTGCTTGGTGCTCAATGGTAGCATGGTGAGGACGAACTGACACTGACATTAGTGGCAAAAGATGGATGCGATAAGTCGTGCTATAATCCGTGTGCCAGAGGCGTAGGCTTCAGAAGAGGAGACTGCATGTCGCCCGAACTTATCGCGATACTTGCTATGGGGTTTGCCGTAATCGGCATCCAGATGACGACGTTCATTTATCTAATGCAGCGCATGGATAGGATTGAAGCTCGAATGACATCGTTAGAAGTTGGACTGAGCGGGCGGATGTCTTCGCTGGAGGTGGAGACGAAAGAAAGCATGGCGGAACTGAGAATAGAGATGGTAGAGCGTATGTCAACGCTGGAAGTTTCTCTGACTGAGCGTGTCGCTCGGCTGGAAGGTGTTGTGTTGGGTCGTATGGAGTCCGGTAATGGCACGTTGGGGACGACCGGAGACGACTAAACATATTGACTATAGGGAGCGGACAATTGAGTACACTTGCCGACATCTTGAATCCACAGAGCGCCACTGACATGGCGATAAGCGTTCCGGGCGGCGCAGAGGTGACATACGCCGAGTTCGGCGATGAGATTGAGCGCGTCGCCGAATTGCTTGCGGGCGCGGGAGTGCAGCCCGGCAGAGCGGTGTCCATCGTATTGCCGAACGGCCTGGAGTTCATGGTCGTGTTCCTAGCGGTAGCGCGGGCGGGCGCAATCGCCGCGCCGCTGAACTCCGCGTACACGACTGACGAGTTCACCTTCTACATGGAAGACGCTGAAGCGCAGCTCGCTATACTACCGCTTGGCGAACACGCGGCGCGCGAAGCCGCGGCGCAGCTAGGCGTTCCGACAATCGAAGCATCGCTGGACGATTCTGGTCGTACTTCACTATCAAAGGGCGGCGATACTCTGACCGCACGGCGGGATGCGCCTGCGCCGTCACCCGACGATGTGGCGCTGTTCCTGCACACTTCTGGAACTACGAGCCGTCCTAAGGGAGTGCCGCTGACGCACGGCAACCTTGCGGCGTCTATCAAGAATATCAGCGATACATACAGACTGACGCCCGACGATATTGCGATGGTGGTGATGCCACTGTTCCATGTGCATGGGCTCATTGGGGTGTCGCTGTCAACGCTGAGCACTGGCGGCTCGCTGGTGGTGCCACCTCGGTTCAGCGCAAGCCGGTTCTGGGGCGAGCAGAAGGACAGCGGCGCGACATGGTACTCAGCCGTGCCGACGATTCACCAGATTTTGCTGGCGCGCGCGGACGAAGACGGCGCGCCACACAGCAGTTTCAGGCTCATCAGGTCTTGCTCATCGGCGCTTGCGCCTGCGGTGTTCGAGCAATTGGAGGCGCGGTTCGGCGCGCCGGTGCTGGAAGCATACGGAATGACAGAGGCGTCGCATCAGATGTCGTCGAACCTGCTGCCGCCGGGCGACCGGATGCCGGGCACGGTGGGCAAGGGCACGGGCGTTGACATTGGCATCATGGACGACGACGGCAATCTTGTCAGCACAGGCGGACTCGCTGAGGTGGTCATAAGGGGCGCGAATGTTACCCATGGCTACCACAATAATCCGGATGCGAATGCGGAGGCGTTCACGAATGGCTGGTTCCGCACGGGCGACCAGGGCTTTCTCGATGCAGACGGCACGCTCACGCTGACGGGCCGCCTCAAGGAGTTGATAAATCGCGGCGGTGAGAAGATTTCGCCGCTGGAGGTTGACGCTGCGTTGCTGGGGCATCCAGCGGTTGCTGAGGCGGTGTGCTTCGGCGTGCCTCACACAATGTACGGAGAGGCGGTACAAGCTGCGGTGGTGGTGTCAGCCGATACTGACGAGGATGCGATACGCGCCTATTGCGGCGAGCACCTTGCAGGCTTCAAGGTGCCGGACCGCGTGTACATAATCGATACGATGCCACGCACTGCGACGGGCAAGATACAGCGCCGACACATCGCTGCAATGTTCAGCGAGGCGCCGGCGCAGTAGGCGTTAAGCTGCTTTGTCCGTTAATTCTGCGGTCTTGTTGAATAGTAGGCCGTCTTCGCTCGCGTCCACGCGCACTGTGTCGCCTGCGGTGTAATCGCCCGCGATGATACCCCTGGACAGCGGGTTTTCGACGTGCTGCTGTATGGCGCGGCGCAGTGGTCGCGCTCCGTATGTCCGGTCGAAGCCCGCTTCGGCAAGCCAGTCCTTGGCAGTGTCTGTCAGTGCGATTGCCACATCGTGTTCGGTCAGCCGCGATTCGACGTCGCGCAGCATCAGCTCGACGATGTGCCGCACCTGCTCCGATGTGAGCGACTCGAAAACGATGGTGTCGTCCAGCCTGTTCAGGAACTCGGGCCGGAAAGTGCGGCGCAGCGCCTCGTCCACTGACGCATGCAGGCGCGCCGATTCTCCCTGTGGGCTGCCTGTCACAAATCCCGCTGTGCGGCGGCTTGCCTCCGAAGTGCCGAGGTTGCTGGTCATGATGACTAGCGTGTTGCGGAAATCGACCGTTCTGCCGTGCCCGTCAGTCAGTCGCCCATCCTCGAGGATCTGCAGGAGCGTGTTGAATACATCAGGATGCGCCTTTTCGATTTCGTCGAACAGGATGACGCGGAAGGGACGACGGCGCACAGCCTCAGTGAGCTGCCCGCCCTCGTCGTAGCCGACATAGCCGGGCGGCGCGCCGATGAGCCGCGAGACGGTGTGCTTCTCCATGTACTCGGACATGTCCAGGCGCACCATGTTCTGCTCGTCGTCGAAAAGGTATTCGGCGAGGGCGCGAGCGAGCTCGGTCTTGCCCACCCCGGTCGGTCCAAGGAATATGAAGCTTCCGATGGGCCGGTTGGGATCTTTCAGTCCTGCGCGGGCGCGGCGAATGGCGTCCGACACCGCGGTGATGGCGGCGTCTTGCCCAACGACACGGTTGTGCAGCCGCTCCTCCATGTGCAGAAGCTTTTCGGCCTCGCCTTCCAGCAGGCGGTCAACGGGGATGCCCGTCCAGATCGCGATGAGCCTGCCGATGTCTTCCGCATGCACAACGTTGTGGTCTTTCGTTCCCATGCGCCCGGTGAGTTTGTCACGCTCTGTGTCGAACTCGGCTTGGAGGCGTAACCGATCGGAGCGCAATTCTGCGGCGCGCTCGTAGTCTGCCATCTCAGCGGCGGCGTCTTCCTCGTCTTCGAGGTGGCGCAGGCGGTGCTCTGCGTCCTTGAGATGCGGGGGAAGCATCTGCGCGTCGATGCGGAGCTTGCTCGCGGCTTCGTCTATGAGGTCAACCGCCTTGTCGGGCAGCAGCCTGTCCGAGATGTAGCGCGCGCTTAAGCGGACGGCAGCAGCAAGAGCGTCATCTTCGATATGAACCTTGTGATGCGCCTCGTAGCGCGGACGCAGCGCCGTGAGCATCTCGATTGCTGTCTCCTCGTCCGGTTCTTCCACCAGCACGGGCTGGAAGCGGCGCTCCAAGGCGGCGTCCCGCTCGATGTACTTGCGGTACTCATCCTCGGTGGTCGCGCCCATCGCTTGCAGTTCGCCGCGAGCGAGCGCCGGTTTCATCATGTTGCTTGCATCGACCGCGCCCTCCGACGCGCCCGCGCCGACGACGGTATGAATCTCGTCGATGAACAGGATAATCTCGCGCTGTGCCTGCCGCACCTCGTCGAGTACAGCTTTGAGGCGTTCCTCGAACTCGCCGCGGAACTTCGCGCCCGCGACAAGCCCGCCCATGTCGAGGGCGAGCACACGGCGGTCCTTGAGTTCCGCTGGCACATCACCCGCGACGATGCGCTGCGCCAGGCCCTCGGCGATGGCGGTCTTGCCGACGCCCGCGCCGCCGATCAGCACGGGGTTGTTCTTAGTGCGGCGAATGAGCGTCTGCATCACGCGGGCGACTTCGCTGTCGCGCCCGACGATGGGGTCGAGCTTGCCGTCCCTGGCAAGCTGGGTCAGGTCGATGGTGAACCTGTCCAGCGAGCGGTAGCGGCTTTCGGCTTGTGGGTCGGTTACGCGATGCCCGCCACGTACCTTCTGGAGCGCCTGATATACGGCTTCCTGCGTAATGCCGTGTTCGGCGAGCAGGCGTGCGGCGGCGTCCTGCGCATCCTGCGTCAGAGCTATCAGGAGATGCTCTGCGCTGATGTAGTTGTCCTGCAGGCGCTCGGCTTCCGCCTTTGCGCTATACAGCAGGCGACCTACGCCTGGGGTCTGGTATATCTGGTTGGATGGCTGGCTCGACTTGGGCGCCTGCTCCAATATGGCGTGAAGGCGCTGGCGCAGCTCAGGGATGTCGGCGCCAATCTCCGCGAGTACATCGGCGGGAACGCCCTGCTGCTGTTCGAGCAGCGCCATAAGCACATGTTCGGCGTCCCACTGCGAGTGGAGATAACGCTGTACAATCTGCTGGGATTCGTGCAAGACTTGTCTGGCTGCGTCTGTGAATTCGTCAGGTCTCAGAACCATGTCATTGTCCTCACATAACAAAATCGAATTGCCTTTTGAAGCAATGTTCTACACATAAGTATAGCAGTAGAGTTGATATGATACAACTCAAGAATTATAATTACTTGTATGTGGGCTGAAGACAAGAACGCTTTGTTACAATTGAACGCATGAATATGCCGTTTGATAAAGCAAAGCGACTGAGACTCAAATTCGCGCATTCACCTCTTTTGTTGCTGGCGTTATTGTGCGTGATCATTCCCTCGGCAATCGCCTGTGGCTCGTCGCCGACCGCTGCTCCGACAATCGTGCCTGCGCCCACTCCCGAGACACTGCGCCTCGCCCTCGCGTCCAGCGATCTTGCTGTGGGCACCAATCGCGTCGTGTTCGGCGTAATAGACGATGGCGTGGGGCCAGTCAGCGATGCGGATGTTGTTATTTCCACTTTCTATCTGCCCGCAACCGGCGGGCAGGAGGGGCCGATGGAGACGGTGAATGCCGTGTTCCAGGCGTGGCCCGTTTCACCGCGCGGCGTATTCACCGCGCAGTTGCAGTTCGACCGCCCCGGTGAGTGGGGCATCGGCGCAGTGGTTACTGATGGGGAAGGCATCGAGCGTAAGGCGTCGGCGCGTGTGCGAGTGGGCGAATCGAGCGCCACGCCCGCGATTGGTGCGACTGCCCCGCGCAGCGTGAGCAAGACGCTGGCGGATGTGGACGGCTTCTCGCAGATTACAACCGACTTCGAGCCTGACACCGATCTTTATGGCATGACCATTGCGGATGCGCTGGATGCGGACAAGCCACTGCTGGTGGTGTTCTCGACGCCCGCGTACTGCCAGACGGCGACATGCGGGCCTCAACTCGGGGTTGTGAAGGAGCTGAAGGCGGAGTATGGGGACAGGATGAACTTCATACACATCGAAGTCTATGACAATCCGCACGAGATTGAGGGCGACCTGAGCAAAGCCGTCATATCGCCGACGGCTGAGGAGTGGGGGCTGCCCAGTGAGCCGTGGACTTTCGTTGTGGACGGTGATGGCGTATACGCGCCAAGTTCGAGGCGTTCACGACGCGGGACGAATTGGAGGCGGCGTTGCAGGACGTGGCCGGTTAGCCCTATGTTATAATTGCGACAGTACGATGAGATACAAAGTGTTTGTCAGAGGCTTCAGCGCGTTCATTGCGCTTACGGCGGTCGTGGCGCTGATTGCGCCGCTGGCAGGCCCCGTCTTAGACCACCACTTCGCCGAACGCCAGCCCGACCACCTCCACTTTGGCGCGCCCGGCGAGCATAATCACACCTTCGAATCGTCGTATCACATGCACAACCACGCTTCGTCGACGCCCGCCGCCGGTGGCCTCCCCATTGCCCTATACAAGAGCGACGGCGGCGTTGCTGCAACGCTTGTAGCATCTCCCGTCAATGTAGATGCCACATCGTTGCGCCAATACCAGCCCACGTCCGTATTCATCCTCCCCGCGCCTCTCATCGTCGTGGCACGGCAGCACATCCCGAATCCACCCGACAAGCCTCCAGATCCTCTCCTGTAGCTTCCTGCCGATATTCCCTTTCATCCGTTGGACGCAGCGTGAGGTTTGCCGACATTGCCACATAACACGGTTCGGCTCGCCATTATTGGCGCAGTTCTGCTGGGCATTGCAGCAGCTTTGCGTCTGCCCATCTCGCATCTCCGCGGGCTCAAGCCAACGGGCGCGTCATAGAGTGGGACTTGCGCACTGCGGGATCATATCAGATTGGGTTTGGAAAGATTCCGAAGTCGCCTGTCGTGGGCAACTTCTATCTCTCGATTCTGCTGACTGATGCGGCATCAACGACACCTGTCTTGGGCGCGGATGTGGTTGTGTCCGCAATAGGCCCGCCCATTGAAGGCGAAACAAGTCCGATGGGGGACGGTCCCGAGATAGGGCCGACAGTCGTTAACCCCGACCCGGACCCGCAGAACTACCCCGGCTACTACGACACCGAGCAGCCGATTGTGCTGGACAGGCCCGGCAGGTGGATATTCACCGTGAGCGTGGACAGCCCGGACGCAGGTAAGGCGAGTGCACAGTTCCTTGTGAATGTAACGACGCCTAATCCCCTCATCGGCATCATTACGCTGGTCGCGCTGCTTGCGTTCATCATAGTCGTGGCGCTCGCAATTCGGATGTATATCAGGGAAAGACGCAGGAGCAAATCTTCGTGACGCAATTCGCTTGCAGTTAAGAATGATTAGGAGAATGCTCTTGCTAAAGAAACTCATACCCCCAGTGGCAGCGGTCCTTCTGCTAACGCTGTGTGCGGCTGTTGCTGCTGCGCACGAGCATCGGAACGTTCACGAGTACAACTTCGTAGTCGGATTCATACAAGAGCCCGCATTTGAGGGGCTGCTGAACGCCGTGTCGGTGCGAATCACCAAGATGCCTGAAGCCGAAGGCCACGGTAACGAGATGCATGGAGAGTCGGAAGAAGATGAAGAGGATGACGAGAATGATGAAATGTCCATGAGCATGGCAGGGCATGGACACGACGGGATACCCGTGGAGGGACTAGAATCCACACTCGCGGTGGAGGTTACCCATGTGTCGAGCGGCATCACGCGTCAGATGGCGTTGGAGCCCGTCCGCGCTGATGCCGGGCATTACACCGCATACTTTATCCCCACCGCGACCGGGCAGTACATATTCCGCTTCGTCGGCAGCATCGAAGGTCAGACAATCGACGAAACTTTCGAGTCTGGGCCTGGGCGTTCCGCCGACATCGAGACGGCGGATGCACTTCAGTTCCCACAACCGTTGCGGCGGCGCGCGAAATCGAATCTGCGGTCAGGGGCGCGCTCGACTCCGCGCAGCAGGCGCAGGATGCCGCCCTGAATGTTGAGGCGACCGCAAGCACCGCGCAAGGCAGCGCTGCTACGGCAACGACTCTGGCAATAGCCGGCATTGTCGTGGGCGCGGTCGGAATCGTGGTTGGCAGTATAGGCGCGGTCGCAGCGTTCCGCAGAAAGAATTAACAGGATTACTAGGATAGGCAGGATTTCTATCCATTCGTCCTGCCTATCCTGTACATTATCAGCATGAAACTGCTGCTCACATTGGCATTGGCGTGTGCTCTGGCGCTTGTGGTTCAGTCGCAGGTCGCGGAGGCGCACGCCAATGTGGTGCGCTCCGAGCCGCCCGCCAACTCCACTCTTGACGCATCGCCCGACCGCATCACCTTATGGTTCACAGAGCCGATGGAGGCGCGCTTCAGCGAGATACAGGCGCTGAATAGCGCAGGCGCGCGAGTGGACAGCGAAGACAGTAGGGTTGACACCAACGACTTGACCGTGATGTCCGTCAGCCTTCCGCCGCTCCCTGATGGCACATACACTGTCGCATGGCGCAACCTGTCAACCATTGACGGGCACACTCTTCGCGGCTCATTCGCCTTCTCCATAGGTGAGCCAATATCCGAAACGGCTGCGGAGCGCGGTCTTGATGTTCCTCTCTTTCAGTCGCCCGAAGAGCCCTTCATACGCTGGCTGGTACTGCTAAGCGCACTTGCGCTCACGGGCGGCCTTGTATTCGAGTTGCTGGTATCCGGTCCCGTGCTGACAGCGGCAGGTACGCGCTCGCCGCTGGGCAGGCTGCGTCCTCGTTTGCGCTCGAGCTCACAGCGGCTGTTGTGGTTTGCCCTAATCATGCTTCTCGCCGCGTCAGGCGCGCAACTGCTTATGCAGGCGGCAACACTGTTTGAAGTACCATCATTGGAAGCGTCAGGCGCGCCCGCAATGGAGGTGCTTCAAACGACCGAATGGGGCAGGATGTGGCTGTACCGCGCAGGTCTCGCTGTGCTGGTCGGTGCGCTGCTCCTGCTACCGCTCGTCGTGCGCTTCCGCCGCGCGCCGCGTCAGGACCGACTGGTTACCATCATCCTCTGGCTTGCGCTCATTGCATCGCTCGGCATATTGCTGACGATTAGCATGACGAGCCATGCGGCCGCAACCATAGGAATAGCCCGATTTGCGCTCATCAACGATATGGTGCACCTTACAGCCGCCGCGGTATGGGTGGGTGGCTTGATGCACCTCATCGCCGGAACGCCTCTGTTTATCGGCGGGATATCGGAATCGCCGCGCCGTCATGCGCTCTCACGGCTGGTGCGCCGCTTCTCCGCCGCCGCCGTGCTCAGCGTTGTCGTGCTGATAATAACGGGCGTGTACAGCGCGTGGGCGCAGGTGACTGAGTTTCGCTGCGCTCGATACTCCCTACGGCACTGCGCTGATCGCAAAAGTCGCGGTGATTGCCGTCCTGCTTCTGGTAGCCGCGGTCAACCTGATATGGGTAAGACCGCGACTGCGCGGAAGCAGCACAGCCGCACGATGGCTGCGCCGCACGGTTGCTGCCGAGGTCGTACTTGCCGTGCTTGTAATCCTTGCCGTCGGCTTCCTCACTGCTCTCGAACCTGCTCGCCAGGTGGCATCCCGCGTCCTTGCTCTTCAGCAGCAGGAATTGACCTTCAAGGACACCGTGGAGGGCGCTGATGTAACGCTGACAATCGAGCCTGCGCGGGTGGGTGCGAATACCTTCACCGTCAGGCTGGCGGATCGCTTTGGCGAGCCAATCGACAACGCAACCGATGTGCGCCTGCGCGTGTCGTACTTGGAAGCCGACTTCGGTGAAGAATCCGTTCCAGCCGTCAACATCGGCGGCGGCGCGTATGAGCTTGCTGACAGCGCTATCAGCATCGCGGGCGCCTATCAGGCGGAGCTACTTGTGCAGCGCCCCGACGCTTTCGACGCTCGCACCGCCTTCCACTTCGAGATAGGCTCAGGCGGCGCGGGTGGCAGCGCGGCAATCGCGCCCGATGCGGCAAGGGGCGGGCTGTATCTCGGTATCTTGCTTGCAGTACTTGGCCTCGTGTTCCTCGGCGCGGGCGTACCGATGGGCGGCTGGTATAATCGTGCGGGCGCGCTGACAATGGCTTGCGGCGCCCTAGGATTCATCGCGGGCGCGTGGTTTCTCATAGGCGCTCAGGGCGCTTCTGAGGTGCAGGCGACAGTGAGCAATCCAATCGCGCCTACCTCCGACTCCCTTGCGGCGGGGCAGGTCGTATATGAGCGGTACTGCCAGACTTGCCACGGCGTGAACGGACATGGCGACGGACCAGGTGCTGCAGGTTTGGAGCCACCGCCTGCGGACCTCACCGTTCATGCACCTCATCATGGCGACGCCCACATGTTCGGCTTCATCAGCAACGGCATCGAAGGCACGGCGATGGTCGGACTTGGGGAGAGCCTCACAGACGACGAGATTTGGCATGTCATCAACTTCGTTCGCGCGCAAGCGGAAGAACAGAACTCGCAGAGATTAGACCAAGGGATGAAAGCCAACCATTGACATCTATGAAGAAAACTCTGATAGGGCTGTCTATCCTGTCAGCACCCGTGCTGGCGGCAAGCCCCGTGTACGCCCACGCCTTCGGGCAGCGATACGACCTTCCCATACCGCTCAGCTACTTCATGGCAGGTGCGGCGGCGACCGTTGCGCTGTCATTCGTGATCATCGGCATGTTCCTCAAGGGCGGCGGCGCGGAATACCAATACCCGCGATTCAACTTGCTTGCCCTGCCCGGCACAGCCCTGACATCCCGAATCAAGTCAGGCGTCGCGCGCGTCCTGTCGGTCCTGCTGCTTCTGCTGGTAATCGCGACATCCTTCGTCGGCACTGACAACGCGCTGGAAAACTTCTCACCCACCTTCGTCTGGATAATCTGGTGGGTCGGCATGGGCTACATCTCCGCGCTATTCGGCAACCTGTGGATGCTGATAAATCCCTGGAAGGCGCTATTCGAGTGGGCGGAGTGGCTGCTGGCGCGTGCAGGGCAGGTATGCCCGCGCCGCGTCCATACCCCGACGGCTGGGACGCTATGCCCGCGCTGCTGCGTTCCTCGCCTTCGTCTGGCTGGAAAATGTGTATCCCGGCTCAATCGTACCCCGCTATCTCGGCGCCATCATCATCGTCTATTCGCTGTACACGCTCGGCGGTATGCTCGTCTTCGGCAAGCATGTCTGGCTGCGGTACGGCGATCCGTTCGCCGTGCTGTTCGGCATATTCGCTCGCTTCTCGCCGACTGAGGTGCGCGTGGTCGGCGGCGGCTGCGGCGACTGCGAACTGGACTGTGACACGGACAACCCAGTTGACGACTGCGTGGACTGCTACGCGTGCTACGAGCGCGCGGATGCGGCGCGGCGGCAGTTCAACCTGCGTCCATGGGCAACTGGGCTGGTATCGATCGGGCGAGTGTCGTGGCAGACTTGCGCTTTCGTCGTGCTCACGCTCGCCGCCGTAACATTCGACGGCTTTCAGGAGACCACGAACTGGCTCGGAGTGCAGACGATCGGACTGCGGCTGCTGGGTCCGGGCGGCGTCAGCGTGGTGGACACGTTTGGCGTCGTGCTGATACCGTTGCTCTTCTTCGGCATATACCTGCTCTTCTGCATCGGCATACGTGCTCTGTCGGGCGAGCGTGCATCGCTGTCCGAGGTGGCGCGCGCCTATGTCTTCTCGCTTGTGCCGATCGCGCTCGCATACAATATGGCGCACTTCATGTCGCTGCTGTTAGTGCAGGGGCAGCTCATCATCCCGCTCGCGTCCGACCCGTTCGGCTTCGGCTGGGACATCTTCGGATCTGCGGGCTATCGCATAGACCCCGACGGTCATAAGCACCAAGTTCGCGTGGATAGTATCAGTGGGTGCGATAGTCGTGGGGCACATCGTATCCGTGTATATCGCTCACACCATTGCCGTCAGGCGCACGCCAACCCACGCGCTAGCCCTGCGCGGTCAGTATCCGATGCTCGCGCTGATGGTCTTCTACACCGCAGTCAGCCTGTGGATAATCGCACAGCCTATCGTGGCGCAGTAGGAATCCGCAGCTCTTTGGTCATGTCAGGCCGTTCCCGCTAAGAAACCGCATTGCTTTTACTACGGCGTGCGCCTTATACTGAACATGCGCTTGACGCCCTTGCAACGGACTATCGAGCGGAGTTGACTATGAACGGCGACACCCCTCGGCATCCCAATTCTACTGTTGCTCCCCAAGACGACTACCCGCGAGAGGCTTGCGGCATCGTCGGCATATACTCCGAAGGCGAGGATGTTGCCCGCTACGCATTCTTCGGTCTTTACGCTTTGCAGCATCGCGGACAGGAGAGCGCAGGCATCGCCTCCAGCACCGGGGACGGCATCAATCTCAGGGTCTCAATGGGACTCGTCGGTCAGGCATTCCAAGAAGAGGACATCGCCCGGCTTCCGGGGCACATCGCCATCGGGCACACGCGCTACTCTACAACAGGCAGCAGCGCAATCAACAACGCCCAGCCAATTTGCTCTGTCAGCGCGGCTGTCAATCTTGCGCTCGCGCACAACGGCAACGTCATTAACGCCTTAGATCTGAAACAGGAACTCTCTCTCTGGGGCTGCGAATTCAACGGCAGTAACGACTCCGAGATTATCGCTCACCTGCTAGCGAACGCCCCCGGGCTGAACTGGCAAGAGCGCATCGCTTACTGCATGCGCAGACTTCAGGGTGCATACTCGCTGACCGTGATGACGCCGACCGAGCTTCTCGGCATCCGCGACCCGCTTGGCGTGCGCCCCCTCTGCATTGGCAAGCTCAGCAACGGCTGGGTGCTGGCGTCCGAGTCCTGCGCCTTCGACCACATCGGCGCAGAGTTCATCCGCGACGTCGAACCGGGGGAAGCCGTTCTGATAGACGCTGACGGCATCCGCACCATATACAAGCGCCCGCCGGATAACGGGCGTGTATCCGCCGGATGCGTATTCGAGTATATCTACTTCGCCAGACCGGACAGCGTAATAGAGGGTAGGTCGGTACATTCGGCGCGCGCCGCAATGGGCGCTGCGCTCTCCAATGTGGACCCCATCGACGCCGATCTTGTTATCGGCGTGCCTGATTCCGCAACCGCTGCTGCGGTCGGCTACTCGCAGGAGTCCGGCATCCCTTACGCTGAAGGACTGGTGAAGAACCGCTATGTCGGGCGCACCTTCATCCAGCCGGACCAGCAGCTGCGCGACCTCGGCGTTCGTCTTAAGCTCAACGTGCTGCCTGAGATTATCAGAGGCAAGCGCATTGTCGTCGTGGACGACAGCATAGTTCGCGGCACGACAACTCCGCATGTTGTCAACCTGCTGCGGCGTGGCGGCGCGAGCGAGGTGCATCTGCGAATATGCGCCCCGCCCATCATCTCGACCTGTCACTTCGGGTTGACATGGCGACAAAAACCGGAACTCATCGCCGCCAACATGACAGTTGACGACATCCGCGATTACGTGGGCGCGGACTCGCTCGGCTTCCTCAGCCACGAAGCCCTTGTGAACGCTGTTGGATTGCAGCGCAACTCACTTTGCATGGCATGCTTCACCGGCGACTATCCAATTCCGGTCCAGCTCGAAATGGACAAGCTCGCGCTCGAAGTGTAGCTTCGTCATATTTGACTTGGTACGAATGGCGATGTCGCAGAGCGGTCAGGACAAGCAGGACAAGAAACTCAGACTTGGTGCGCTCGCATCACACGGCGGCACCAACCTTCAGGCAATCATGGACGCCTGCAAGCGCGGCGATCTCAATGCGGAAGTCTGCGTAGTCATCAGCAACAACTCCGGTTCGCGCTCGCTCGACGCGCACGCAGCGAAGGGATACCGGCATTTCACCTGAGTTCTATAACGCATCCACAGTCGCTTGACGACGAGATATGCAGAACCTTAGAAGAACACAATGCGGACTTGGTGCTTCTCGCAGGCTACATGCGACTTCTAGGGCCCGCGACCCTTGCTCGATACAGGGGTCGTATTTTCAACAGCCATCCGGCGCTGCTGCCCAAGTTTGGCGGCAAGGGTATGTACGGCAGCAATGTCCATCAGGCGGTCTTGGACGCAGGAGAAAGCGTAACCGGCGTAACTATCCACCATGTTGATGACCAATACGACCACGGCGCGACCCTCGCCCAGTGCGAAGTCCCCGTATTGCCTAACGACACGCTAGAGGCCCTCGAAGAACGTGTCAAAGAGCGCGAGCGCCGCTTCTGGGTCGAAACTCTATCATCTCTGTCTTGTCCATCCCGTTAGTTAGAGCAAAGAGGCTAGACTTTGGAGCAACTGACCTATAAAGATGCCGGCGTCAACCTCGATGCCGCGCAGGACATCAAAGACCGAATCAAGTCCCTCGTAGCCCCCACTCACGGCGCGCAGGTGCTCGGAGGCGTGGGCGGCTTCGGCGCGCTTTATCGGCTCAGCGGATATGCCGACCCCGTGCTGGTATCCAGCACCGATGGCGTGGGCACCAAGCTCAAGCTAGCCATCATGATGGACCGCTATGACACCGTCGGCGAAGACCTCGTGAATGCCTGCATCAACGACATCATCGTCTGCGGCGCGCAGCCACTATTCTTTCTTGACTACCTCGCCGTGGCCGCCCTTGAATCCGATGTCGTCGAAGCGTTGATAGCGGGCATGGCGCGCGCTTGCGAACAGGCAGAATGCGCCCTGATCGGCGGAGAGACTGCTCAGATGCCCGGCTTATACGCGGACGGTGACTTCGATATGGCCGGCTTCGTAGTCGGTGCAGTCGAGCGCGATAACATACTCGACGGCAGCGCCATCCGCCCCGGCGATACCATCATAGGCATCCCTTCCAATGGCCTGCACACCAACGGCTACTCCCTAGTGCGTCACGCGTTAGGACTTGATGACGACCCGTCTCTGCTGAACGAAGTCGTCCCTGAACTTGGTGAGGATGTAACGCTTGGCGACGCGCTCCTGCTGCCGCACCCGTCCTATGTGGACGCCGTTCGACCTGTGCTGCCAATGCTCAAAGGCATGGCGCACATCACCGGCGGCGGCATAGTCGAAAACATCCCCCGCATCTTGCCCGATAGCACAGCCGCCCACTTCGACTCATCCGCATGGCGCGTCCCTCCCATATTCACGCTCCTTCAAGAGCGCGCCGCCATCTCTCGCGAGGAGATGTACCGCGTCTTCAACATGGGCATCGGCATGACCCTCATCTGCGACCCCACACAGGCAGACGCCGTGCTCAACGCCATCCCAAGCGCCGAAGTCGTCGGAGAAATAACCCTCGACACCAACGACGAGCGCGTCAGTATCGTATAATTTGCAAATGTGAATCAGACTGAGTGGATATAGGCACAGATGCAAATGGCTGAAATTAGGGAAAATTCACAAAAGGTTTTCCACAAGTGGAAGCCCATAGAGCCAATCGACTCCGATAGTCAAGCCTACGACTTCGGAGAGATTGATTCGCTGCAACGCCAGTGGCTGCATATCAAGCGGCAGGTGGAAAGTTCCACGCCGGACGCATACAAAGCCTTCACCGACCGTCTGATCCGACGGTGGTCAATCGAAACCGGCATCATCGAGGGCATCTACGACTTAGACAGAAACGTTACGCAGACGCTCATTGAGAAAGGAATCGCCACAGACTACATTGAGCGACGTTCCACGAACAAAGAGCCTGCCGAACTGGTACAGATTCTCAAAGACCACGAACTCGCAAGTAAGATTGTGGACGACTGGATTAAGCACGGAATTCCGATTAGGAAAAATTACATCAGGGGACTTCACAAGCAGATTCTGCTAAGCCAGCAAACTTACGCCGCGACAAACCAAGCGGGCAACAGTGTACAGGTACCCTTGCGAAAAGGCGAGTTTAAGAGTGAGCCCAATAGTCCGACTCGCCCAGATGGCGAATTGCACCAGTATTGCCCGCCCGCATTCGTTGAGAGCGAAATTGACAACCTGCTGGACTGGTACAGCGCGTATGAAAGAGAAGGCTACCACCCTCTGCTTCTGGCGGCTTGGCTGCATCACAGATTTGAACAGATTCATCCTTTTCAGGACGGCAACGGTAGAGTTGGCAGGGCTATACTGACCTGGCATCTCGTCAAGTACAAGTACTTCCCAATAGTCATATCGCGCGATGACAGAGACGCTTATCTAAATTCCCTCGAAAAGGCCGACGCTGGGGATCTTACGCCCCTCATCAGACTCTTCGTGCGTTTGGAGATAAATACTATCCTGCATGTTCTTGATGAAGGCGAGGCAGGACCTCCACTCACACCTGATATTGACTTAGTTGACCAGATTTTAGACAGCATAGTTGAACGCTCGAATCGGCGGCGGCGTCTTGAGATAGAAAAGATGCGTTCAGTTAACAATGTCGCCGCAGGGCTTCGTAGCCTGGTTTCTAGGTATTTGTCCGAGAAGTCTCAACATATAAAGGATAGGCTTGCGGTCGCGCAAATCTACATTGACCCTTGGACAGAAGAGGGAGGGCCTGACAAAGGTAATGCCCATTGGTATCACAGCCAAGTGCTAAAGACCGCAAATGAGTCCCGCCACTGGGTAAACTTCAATGAACATAGATATTTCGTCAAATTGGCTTTGAACCCTAATTTGCGAACGGCTATGGAATCCCCAGATATTGTACGTCTTGTGTTTGTAGTTTCTTTACATCACACGGGACGCCAGCTAACTGGTGTAATGTCGTCAACTGCTTTCTTGGAGTTAGAGTATTACGACAGCGACACTATTGAATCAGCAGATGTTGACAATGTGACATTTAAGAACTGTGCCATCACTCCCTTTACTTTCACTTGGAACGACTCCGTCGAAGAAGTAAGCGACAGATTCATCAGATGGACGGAAGAATGCTTTAGCATCGCCCTGCGTTACTGGATGGAAAATTCCTAACGCATCATCTGACAAAAATCAACCCAGGAGGACACCTTTGAGAGCGCTTCTTAGCGTGTACGACAAGACTGGACTCACAGATTTTGCCCGCGCCCTGCACGACAGCGGATACGCGCTCGTCAGCACCGGCGGCACGCAGGCGGCCATCGCCAATGCCGGCATTCCTGTGCAGCACGTCGAGGACTTGACCGGCTTCCCGGAGATTCTGGACGGTCGTGTGAAGTCGCTGCACCCTGCTATCTACGGCGGCATACTCGCGCGGCGCGACATCGCCGAGCACAACGCACAACTTGCAGAGCATGGCATCGGCACAATTGATGTGGTCGCATCCAACCTATACCCGTTTGTTGACACAGTTAGCCGCCCGGACGCCACTCTCATTGATGCACTGGAGAACATCGACATTGGTGGCCCCACGATGATTCGCGGCGCGGCCAAGAACTTCCCGCATGTCATCGTAGTCGTTGACCCCGCCGACTACGGCTGGATAGCCGAGCGTCTTGCGGCTGGCGAAGACCTGACTCAAGATGAGCGCCGCTCTCTCGCACGCAAGGCGTTTCAGCATGTCGCGCTCTACGACACGACCATATCGCAGTACCTCGGCGAAGACGCGCTGGAACTCGACGAGACCACTTTCGGATTCAGTCGTCTATCCACCCTGCGCTATGGCGAGAACCCGCACCAGCAGGCAGGCTTATACGCCGCGCCCCTATCGAGCGGCGGCATCGTGCGAGCCAAGCAGCTTCACGGCATAGACATGTCTTACACCAACTACCTCGACGCAGACGCCGCATGGCGCGTGGTCGCCGACTTCGATCAGCCCGCCGCAACCGTCATCAAGCACACGAACCCCTGCGGTCTCGCCGTTCACGATGACCAGCCGACCGCCTACCGCCACGCCTTTGAGGGCGATTCAGTCTCGGCTTACGGCGGCATCGTTGCCTTCAACAGTCACGCTCACCGCTGCGACCGCGCAGGCAATGCGCGGCGTCCTGTTCGACATATCATCGCCCCGGCTTACGAAGAGGCGGCGCTTGATGTACTGCGCCGACGCCGACGCACACGCCTGCTCGAAGTGCAGCCCGCATCCGGTCCGCAGGAAGGGCTGGACGTGCGCCTCGTATCCGGTGGCGCGCTCGTGCAGCAGACCGACGACATCGCCGAATCCCCCGCAGACTGGAAAGTCGTCACCGAGCGCGAACCAACCGATGCAGAACTTGCCGACCTCACCTTCGCGTGGAAGGCGGCAAAGCATATCAAGTCCAACACAATCGTCCTTGCGAAGGACAACACCTTGGTCGGCATGGGCGCGGGGCAGCCCAACCGCGTGGTCAGCGTTCACCTTGCCCTGCGCATCGCAGAGGACAAGGCAAAGGGCAGCGTTCTCGCATCCGACGCCTTCTTCCCATTCGCCGACAACATTGAGATGGCTGCTGCGGGTGGTATCACCGCCATAGCCGAGCCAGGTGGCTCCATCCGTGACGATGAGGTGATCGCCGCCGCCAACGAACATAACATTGCCATGCTCTTCACCGGAACGCGGCACTTCCGACATTAAATACCTAATAGCCGAAAACCCGCCAATACATGACCCGAAAGACACTTGACATCGTAATTCCGGTGCTAAACGAGGAGCGCGCCCTCCCACCGAGCATCAAGACGCTCCACGCGCACCTCAGTGCCCACTTCACCGACTTCGACTGGCGAATCGTCATCGCCGACAACGGCTCGGAAGACGCCACTCCTGAAGTGTCGCAGCGCCTTTCGCGCGAATTTCCTGGCGTCTTCCCATTCCGCCTTGAAGAGCGCGGGCGCGGATTGGCACTCCGAACCGCCTGGCTCGCCTCCAAAGCCGATATCGTGGCGTACATGGATGTTGACCTGTCCACCGATCTCGCAGCCTTGCAACCGCTCGTTGGCGCAATTGCCGAGCAGGAGTACGACATCGCCATCGGCTCGCGCCTAATCAGGGGCGCGCGCGTCGAGCGCAGGCCGCTCAGGCGAGAAATCACATCACGGGGGTATAGCTTCCTGTTCCGTTCGATGTTCTTCACTGGCTTTCGGGACGCCCAGTGCGGCTTCAAGGCAATCAGTCGCCGCGCCGTGAATGAACTCGTTCCGCTGATAGAGAACAACCGCTGGTTCTTCGACACCGAACTGCTCATCATTGCCGAAGCCAACGGTTTCGGGATCCGCGAAATCCCCGTTCACTGGACCGACGACCCGGACACTCGCGTCAAGATACTCGGCACAGCCATCGAGGATGTCAAGGGACTGCTGCGACTGCGCTTCGGCGGCGTCCCAAAATGCTGAAGTTGTAACTCAGAAATAGACACTCGTCGTCTCGCAGAGATTAGAGCTATCCTCGCTACCCTTCATAGCATTGATGTGTTACTGCCTGAGGGCGTACTTGAACTACACCGCTTCAATGACATATATTGCAGACGGGAATTTCAGGAGCAGTCGTATAGATACGCTGCGGAGGGAAGCGCCTAAGACATGGTAAGATCGCGGCCGTTTGAAAACAGCGCCCCACATTCTGAGTGGCGGGATGCCCTTGATGAAGAAGGCATAGATGTGCTCCTGGTGGAGCGCGCGGCGGACATGGACGCCCTCGATGCCTCAGAACTGCCTCATATTGCGCTGCTGAACCTCTCGACGCTGTCCATCACTGCCGTCAAGGCCTTCATCGAGCGGTGTGACTCGCTGAAGCTGCCCGTCATTGCGCTGGTCTCGCCAGATATGCTCCTAGACTTCGACCTGCGGCTTGGCGTGAGCGACTTCGTGGTCAGCCCGCCTGATACGGACGAAATAGTTACGCGCGTCAAGCTCACGCTGCACCGCAACCGCCACGAGGACGGCGACGAAGTAATACGCGCCGGCAGCCTCGTCATCAATCCGTCCACCTACGAGGTATCCCTGCGGGGCAAGCGCGTCAATCTGCGCTTCAAGGAGTACGAGCTGCTGCGGCTTCTGGCGACGAATCCGGGACGCGTGTATTCGCGGGAGGCGCTGCTCAGCAGCATCTGGGGATACGACTACTTCGGCGGCACGCGCACGGTGGATGTGCATATACGGCGGCTCAGAAGCAAGATCGAGACGCGGAGCATCCGTATATCGAGACAATCTGGAATGTGGGCTACCGCTTCAGGGATTTCAGTCAACAGGGATAATCGGACGCCGACATCGATATGCAGGATGGGAAGGATAGTTAGGGGTGTTGCATCCTGAATATCCTAGCCATCCTGTAACTTTTTTCGAGATTACATGGACAAAAGAGGAGGAATAACAATGGCACAGGAACGCATCGTATATCTGAACGGGGAGATGGTGCCTGAGAGCGAAGCAAAGATCTCAGTACGAGACAGGGGGTTTGTGTACGGAGATGCCGTGTTCGACACTACACGCACATTCAACGGCAGGATATTCAAGCTGCAGGACCACCTCGACCGCTTCTTCAACTCGCTGAAGTACCTGCGAATGGAGCCGGTCCTGACCAAGCAGGAGTTCGCGGACATCACGATGCAGGTGCTTGCGGCGAACCTGCCGCTGCTGGACGAGGGCGGCGACTACTGGGTTACGCAGCGCATCACGCGGGGCGTTCCCGGTGGCAGTCCGACCGTGCTGGTGGAGTGCGTGCCGCTGCCGTTCGCGCAGCGAGCGAAGTTCTACCGCGACGGCATGCCTGTAATCGTCCCGTCGATACGCCGCACGCCGCCGGAGGCGATGAGTCCGCGCGCGAAGATGCACAACTACATCAACCTAGTGCTGGCGACGCAGGAGGTTGAAGCGCAGAACCCTGACGCCTGGCCGATTCTGCTGGACATGAGCGGCAACCTGTGCGAGGGCCCGGGCGCGAACATCTTCCTCGTGAAAGACGGCGCCGTGCTGACCCCGCGCGAGCAGTATGTGCTGGCGGGCATCAGCCGCGAGACGGCGATAGACATGGCGCACGAACTGGACATCACGGTAAAGGAAGCTGACCTCGACCTGTACGACGCCTACACCGCCGACGAGGCGTTCATCACATCCACCAGCTTCTGCATCGTGCCAGTGTCGTCCTTTAATGGCAATGTTATAGGGGACGCCGCGATACCGGGCCCCGTCACGCAGCGCCTAACGCAGGCATACAGCGGCCTAGTGGGTGTGGACATCGCAGGGCAGTATTTGGCGCGGCTGCGGTAGTAGGAAACTGGGATTCGCAAGGCATGAAGTGTATGTCACCTTTTGGATGTTTGCCTTGCGAGTGCCTGTCTAGAGGGATAGAAAGTGAGTATCCTTATGGTTCTACTTGGAGCCGCCAGTCATCTGCCGTCTTTGAGTTTAATAAGGCACAAGTTGCAGTTGAGTAGCAACTGTTTCCAATTATCAGGAGAATTTCTTGCAATGTTTCTCGGAAAAGTCCCATGAATGATGCGTCTAAAATAGCCTCGGTAGAACGTTTGAAACGCCTAACTTCAGACTACAACGAAGCTAAGAGCGAATATTACGGCGAGCTCTCCATTGAAGAGGTACAGCAGTTCACCACTAGAAGCATCGCAGCCATAGATCAGATTGCTGGTAGATCTTCCGTCCACTGCGACCATGTGCGAGGGATACTGGATTTGCCTCGTGCTGCAGCGGCATACAGAGTAGAACGACTTATTGGAGTTGTTAGGGCACTTGCAGTTGACGTTGAAGGTGGTTTCCTTCGGCGGAATTCCACACTCATACGGGGCGAAGTCTTCAGTGATTTCCTTGAGATGGCTGCGCACTTGGTAGCTCAAATTACAAAGACGCTGCTGCCGTAATAGCTGGTAGCGCTTTAGAAGCGCATATCAAGCAACTCTGCCAAAACCGCGAGATTTCGTTGGAGAGGGAGAGAAACGTAGCCAAACTCGGCCTATCAACGCGGACACACTGAATGCAGAACTCGCGAAGGTGGGAGCCTACACCAATCTTGACCAGAAGAACGTTACAGCTTGGCTGGGCTCCGTAACGACGCTGCCCACGGGAACTACGACGAATATGGCAAGCAGCAGGTGTGCTCATGATCTGACAGCATTCGCGACTTTATTGCTAGGAACCTGAATGACACTTTCGCCCTTGTTGACTGAATCGAGCTCACTACATCTCAAGAAAGAGGCTGAAATGGGATCATGTCCGAAGGTCTCTCCTCCGCCGACTAATGTTGGATTCAAGATAGGTACTGCTCCCAAAGTTGCCCCTCCGAAGTGTTGGATCCTATCAAAGGCGCCGAGCACCATTCCCCCTAATAGCAATTCATCGTCTGAAAGCATAGTCGGGCGGAACGCGCGACGATCTAATGCGCACTCACACCCACCATCGACTCGCTCCGATGTCATCGTCATCATCCCCAAACACCCCCTGCCGCGCAAACGCCAATCCCCACACATTCGCCGCGCCTGCGTCCTTCAGCGCGTCGGCGCACGCCGACATTGTGCTGCCAGTCGTCACCACATCGTCTATCAGCATGTAGCGTCGCCCCTCCACATGTCCGACTCGACACTCGAAGGCGTCGGCGATGTTGCTCTGGCGGTCGCCTCCGGTGATTCCATGCTGACTTGCGGCGGTGTGTTGCGAGTGCGGCGCAGGGTGTGGTGTCACAGGGATCCTGTGAGCTTGCTCAGCTCGCGCGTTAGTATCTCGGACTGGTTGAAGCCGCGGCTGCGTTCTCGCCGGGGATGCAGAGGCACGGGGCAGTAGGCGTCGACAGGATACGGATTGCGTTCCAAGTAAGCGGCGAGGAGGCGGGCGACATACGGTACGGCGATTCTCACATTGCGATACTTGAGGTCATGGATGATGCTGCGGGCGCTGTCACGGAACTCGTAGGGCGCTCGCACGCTGTCGAACGCCGGGGCGCTGCGCCTGCACGATTCGCACAACTGTGGAACTCGCGGGCTGGCGCAGAGGAAGCAGAAGGGCTTTTGCAGCGGCGGCAGGTCGGTTTCGCAATTGGCGCATAGATAGCTGCCCTCGCGCCGGCAGACCACACAGTACTCAGGTAGTACGAGGTCCAGCAGCGCGAGGGACGTTCTTTTCAGATGGGATAACAGATTTCACCCCCATCCTAACCTTCCCCCATCGAGAGGGAAGGAACTTTATGGAGCTACACACGGACGAACTTGGAGACCCGCTCGCCCTGCCCGATCTCGGTTACATAGATGCTGCCCTTGGAGTCAACGCAGATGCCGTGCCCGCCGATGACGCTGCCTGCAGCCGCGCCCTCATCGCTGCCACGCCAGCGCGATAGCAGCTCGCCGTCGAGCGTCCAAATGCTGACGCCGGTGCCCGCGCCCTGCTCCACGACATAGATGATGCTGTCGTGAATCCAGAGGTCGCCGGGCGCTTCTAGGTCTGTCCACTCTTCGAGGAAGTTGCCCTCCCCGTCGAATATCTGGATGCGGTTGTTCTCGCGGTCGCAGATGATGACGCGACCGCGCTCATCGACCCAGATGTTGTGAAGCAGGGCGAACTCGCCGGGGCCTGTGCCCTGCTTGCCCCATGACAGCAGCAACTCGCCGTCCGCGCTGAACTTGTGGGCGCGGTGGCCGCCGTAGCCGTCTGAGACGAACATATTGCCGTCAGGCGCAATGGCGAGACCGGAGGGCATATTGAATGGCATTCCTTGGAACGAAGGCGATGGCGCGAGCTTCTCGCCGAGCGTTCGAATCTCCTCGCCGCCGGGGGTGTACTCGGTTGCGATATGGAAGTCGCGGTCCACGAGCCACACATTATCGTTCGGCGCGATGTATATGCCGTGCGGGTTGGCCGAGAATGTGCCTTCTCCCCACGACGAAATGAAGTTGCCGTCCGTGTCCCAAATTGTCAGAGGGTGCGCACCCCTGCTGAATATGTAAACCTCATCCTTGGAGTTCACCGCCCCGTCGGATGCTGCGCCGAACGCCCAGTATTTAGGCATGTTCGGCCACTCTGGAACTCGTTCATACTGATAGTTGCCTGAGCCTACGGTTGCCATAATGGATACCTCCGATTTTAGTGTTGGTTGATGTTCAGTGTAGCCTGTTGGACTGGTTCGTGGGGATTGTATGTGCGGCTGGCAACATAGTCAACGCCCTGATACAATCCGCACGAATTACAGGCGAGGAAGAAATACCGAGGAACTCAGATGCCCGACATTACTAAAGAGCAAGTCCATGAACTGACACGCATCGCTGGCTTCCAGTGGACGATACACGCGCTGAAAGCATCGCGGCGCGGCTGGCATCAGTGCTTGAGGCGCTGGATGAGATTCCGTCGGATGCACTGGCATCCGTGGAACCGGCGATTACCTTTGCGCCTTATGAGGCTCCCGATGAGTAATACCGAACTGCACTTCAAGCCGATCACGGAGCAGGCGGCGATGCTGCGCGGCGGCGAGTTGTCGCCCGTGGAGCTGACGGCTGCGTATCTCGATCGGATTGCTGACCTTAACGGCGAGCTTGGCGCGTATATCACGGTGATGGGCGAGCAGGCGATGTCACAGGCGCAACAAGCGGAATCGGAGATGCAGGCGGGCGAGGACAAGGGCGCGCTGCACGGCATTCCGGTCGCCATCAAGGACATCATCTACACCGAAGGAACGCTAACGTCGGGCGGCTCGAAGGTGCTGGCAGACTTCATCCCTGACGAGGATTCGACGATTGTGCGCAGGCTGGATGCTGCGGGCGCAGTGCTGCTCGGCAAGCTAAACCTCAGCGAGTTCGCCATCGGCGGGACGATCGATCATCCTTTCGGAACTCCGCGCAATCCGTGGAATACGGCCACACTGCGGGCGGGTCTAGCAGTGGCTCGGGATAGCAACGGCTGGAGGTCTGTGCGCTGGCGCGCTTGGATCGGACACGGGCGGCAGCGTGCGCGGACCTGCGGGCTTCTGCGGCATCGTTGGCCTGCGTCCGACTTACGGCAGGGTTACGCGGCAAGGCGTGCTGCCGATGTGCTGGTCTATGGACACGGTTGGACCGATGACTCGCACGGTCGCGGACTGCGCCCTGATGCTGAATGCCATCGCGGGCAGGGATGCGCTTGACTCGACTTCAAGCGATGCGCCTGTGCCGGACTATTCCGCGACGCTCGATGGCGGCGTGAGCGGGCTGCGGATAGGTCTGCCGACTGAGATGTTCGAATACGAGGGCTCGCTGCGGATGTGCGCGATTCGGTGATGCGCGCCGTGAGCGTGCTGGGGGAGCAGGGCGCAACGGCAGAGGAAATATCGCTGCCTCTGTCTGCGAATAGCGGCGCGGTGTTCATCGGCACGGCTGATGTGGATTGCGCGACGTATCATGCTGACTGGCTGCGGACCGAGGGCGACGACTACGACTGGAGCACGCGCACGCGCGCTGGAGTCGGCGTCCCTCGTGCCTGCGTGGGCATACCTGCGCGCCCAGCGAGCCAGAGAGTTGATTCGCCGCGAGCTGATGGCTGCGCTGGACAAGTATGACATCATCATTCTCCCAACCGGACCTGTTGCCGCGCCGACAATAGAGGCTTCGACCGGCAGGCCGGGCGGCTACTACCAGGGCAGGCTCGATCTTGGACGGCGGCGATACACTAGTCCTGCTGCACTAGCGGGGCTGCCCGCTCTGTCCATACCGAGCGGCTTCTCGGATGCCGGGCTGCCCATCGGGATGCAGATCATCGGCAGGGCGTTCGATGAGGCGACACTGTTTCGCGTGGGACAGGCTTATGAGACGGCGACCGAGTGGCATACTCAGCATCCGGCGGTGTGAAGTTCCCGCTTTAACCTTGTCAATGCCTTTGAGTACGCTTATCATCTTCATGCAGGCTTTGTCACGCTTCTCCTAGCATTGGCTTGCCTGCGTAATCTAGTCGGGGTGTAGCGCAGCGGGAGCGCGCCTGCTTTGGGAGCAGGAGGTCGCCGGTTCAATCCCGGCCACCCCGACCACAGCCTCGCCGCCCGCCGCCCTCCCCCTAGGAGACTTGCCTTGACTACCATTGACCAACAGACGCGGCGGCGCACGACGCGACTTGGGCTTACGGCGCTTGACGAGGACCGAGCCTGCCCGGGTTACGTACTATTCACGCCGAATTTCGGTTCAGGCGAGCCGCGGCTCATCGACCTGCGGGGCAACACCGTTCACAGATGGCAAATGCCGTATCCGCCGGGGTTCTGGGGCTACCTGCTGCCCAACGGCAATCTATTCTACGGTGGCAAGGTAACGGACGATGGCCCGCTGCCGTTCCCATTCTGGGCAATCCTGAAAGGCGGCGCGATGCTCGAAGCCGATTGGCAGGGCAACGTGTTGTGGGAGCACAAGGACCCCATGCACCACCACGACGCGCGGCGCACGGAGTCAGGCGGCGCAATCTATCTCGGACTTTACCGCGTGCCCACCGAGTTCGCGGCACAAGTGAAGGGCGGAATACCAGTGGACGGCGACGACGAAATGTGGGCTGATGAGATTGTGGAAGTGGACGCGGCTGGAAATCGAGTGTGGTCGTGGCGCGCCCACGAGCATCTTGATGTGGAAACAGAGATCCTTACGTTCAACGATCCGCGTGAGAACTGGACGCACGGGAATACCATGTGCCACTGCCGGGAGACCGCGTGATGGTTAGCTTCAGGAGCATTTCAACCGTTGGCATCATCGATAAGGCGACGGGGGATTTGAGTGGAAACTCGGTGGTGATGTGCTGGCGCAGCAGCATGACCCGTCTATGCTGGACAATGGCAATGTGCTCATCTTCGACAACGGCACCCATAGGCGCGACAATGCCTTCACCTACTCTCGCGTGATTGAGGTTGACCCGTCAACGAACGAAATCGTCTGGGAATACCAGGACAGGCCCTCGCTCAATTTTCACAGCAACATAATCTCCGGTGCGCGTCGCTTGCCGAACGGGAATACGCTCATTACGGAAGGTTTCTTCGGGCGAATGTTCCAGGTAACGCCGGGAGGCGAGGTCGTCTGGGAGTACATCAATCCCGAGTTCTCCACAGACCCTGGATTCGGCGAAGTCAACGCCGTCTTTCGAGCGGAGCACTACATGCCTGGGGAGATTCCGGGGCTGTAAGCGAATACCGACGTTTCACATACTCCACTCCTTCGTCTCATGATGAGTATCTGAATCTTGGCGGAATCCATTCTGTGGTGTCCCAATCAGTCGGAGATGCACGCCGTTTCTGCCTCTAATTTGTGTGATTTTGAAGCGCCGTTTAGCCCTATAAGATAGGCAATTTCATTGCGGATTTTGAGCCTCGAAAATTGCTTGATTATCGCATCGAAATCGTTTGACTTGTCCATGAGACGGCATTTAAGGTCAATGATATGAGCCCATGCATCCTAAGCACTTGAGGAGGATAGATCATGTCATTGACGGGACACTTGAAAGACAGAAACAGCCCTATTTGTCAGTTCTTGCGAACCCAATTTCCGAATACGCGCTCGTTCTTAGAAGAGGCTAGGAAGCAGATAAGACGGGCAGGAACTATCCAACCAGATGAAGATGTTCCGTGGGGCGTCATTGGTACAGCACTGGACTACAGAATTCGTTACTACTTTGGTATAACTCCTCACGAGAAACTTGCGGCTTACAGAGGATCGGAAACGCTAAGTGACGTTCAACGGATTGCCCAGTCGTTCCAGCTTGGCGTCAATTCGAATGGCAGTAAGGTCGATCCGATGCTTGCCGCTGACGTCGCGGACTACGGATGCCAAGGCTTTTTTGACAGCTTAGATGAATTGCTCAAACGTATCTCTCCTGCAGGAATAAGACTGGCGCAACCACAGGAGGATTCTCTCAATCGATATTGCGTCATCCTTTCTCTAATGGAGCAGGTGTACAGGGTTGGGATTTTTCCGGAGAACCCTCTAATGAAGGTTGAGTTCCCTGACACAAAGACTTTGCTTGGCATAGCTCAACCGCATTGGATTGATGACATCAGAGAACTCTCTTGGGAATTCTACGACAAATGCAGCCACTTATTGCAAGTGCCTCATGTTCTGAACCCCACCTTTGACGGCTCAAACGATGTTGATGGCGCAGATGCAGACTTGATAATAGATGGCATACTGATTGACATAAAGGCTACAAAAAGACCAATGATCGACCCCGATTGGATGAGGCAGGTGCTTGGATATGTTCTACTTGACTATTCTGACCATCATCGAATCAATGGTGTAGGTCTCTATATGGCTCGACAAGGCATACTTTCCCGATGGACTCTGGATGAGGTCATAGAAGGCTTGTGCGCTGACAAGACGGCGAGCGTGAATGAGTTGAGAAATCAATTCGAAGAATGTGTGAAAGACCTCAAGTAACTCAGCGACGTATCAAGTAATATCCGGCTCGTGGATGAAGTTCGTCCTCTTCTCCCAGAGGTCAACGCTGTGCAGGCGTAGGCTTACTGTCGCGCCGGGTAGTATAGCATCGGGCAGGCGGGCGCGTACTCGGAAGGGGTAATCCGCGAGTTCGAGCATGGCTGAGCGACGCGGCTGGTTTTCGAGCACGACGGCCTTGAACAAGGAAGCCTCTTCATCGTCCTGCGCCTTTTCCATACGCAGCTTGAAGAACTTCAATAGCCAGTAGCGGCGGCGCTCATCTTCCAGCTTGCCCATCGCTCGAATCTGCATGTCGGCACGACCCGCGACACTGGTAATGTCCTCCACGCTGTAAAGCGGCTCGCCGGCGCTGAGGTAATGTGTTATCTGGCGCTGCATCACCATGTCGGGGTAGCGGCGCAACGGCGATGTTGCCTGTATGTACGCCGACACGCCGAGACCACCATGCGGTGCGGGCGCGGTACGTGTATCGGCGGGGGCGAAGCGGCGCATCATAAGATACTGGCGCAAGGGGCCATCTTCGCCGATCTCCACACCCGATGGCAATCCTGCGCCAAGGTCGTTGAGGTCGGGCGCGGACTGTGAACGGTACGCCGCGGGGATGCCGTGGTCGCGGCAGAATGACGCCAGCAGCGAGTTGCACATCACCATGCACTCGGCGACCATCTGGCGCGCTGGCGAGGCGCGCTCGACGACCCTCACCTGCACATCGTTGGACGACACGACCTTGATGAGCATTTCAGAGCGATCGATGTTGACTGCGCCTGCGGCTTCGCGCTGCTGCTTCAACGCTTCGGTCAGCGTGTGCAGGTTTGCCAGCAGGTCGTGATAAGGTTCGTCAGCGTCCGAGATTGCCGCATCGGCTTCGTCGTAAGACAGGGCAGCGTCACTTACGATAACCGATGGCCTGACCTCGTAGCGCAGTATCTCGCCGTCTGCGCCGATGTCTGCAAGGAGGCTGAGCGCAGCACGGCGCTTGCCCGCTTCTAGGCTGCCCTTGTCGTGCGATATGACCGTCGGCAGCATCGGTATCTTGCGATCGGGAATGTAGAGCGTTGCCATGCGACGGTTCGCCTCTTCATCGAGGACACTGTCTTGTGGAATGAGCGCGCCGGCATCCGTGATGTGCACACCAAGTCGAAATCTCTCCGCTCCGCCGCCCTCGTCGTCTAGCCGTTCCAGCGACAGGGCGTCGTCTCGGTCCTGCGTGTCCGCGTCGTCGATGGTGATGGTGGGCAGGGCGGTCAGGTCGATTCGATTGGCGTCGCTAAGCAGTTCGGCTTCACTTACGGACTCTGCCATGGCGAGCGCTTCATCCGAGAATGCCTCAACGATCTCGTCTCGCACGAGTTCAAGCGGCTCATCTTCGGCGAACTCATCGCAGGACACAAGCACATCGAAGGCAAGGCGCTGGAGATTGCCGGTCTTCCGCTCCATCTTGTTCAGAAGTGCCTTGACTAGCGCGCTGCGAGTGTAGTCGTCGCCGAATGCAGCAAATACTCGGATACTGTCAATAAGCATCTGCTGGTGCGATGTAAGCGTGGGCGGTAGTTCCCCGCGCTCCAAGCAGGCGAGAAGGGCGTCTGCTTCCTCGGATTGCTGCGCCTGTCGCCTTCGACGCGCAAGCGTCTCCTCAACGGCAGTTGGCGCGCGTGGTGTGTAGCCCGCCTTGCCATCCTCGAAGTAGAGGGTGTCCTTATCTAAGCACAATAGTAGGGCGACTTGCTGTACTGCTGCTGCATCCACGCCCCAGTACAGCTCACTCAGGTCGTTGAAGGGTAGGGCGGTCTGATCATCACTGACGACTTCCCATAGTTCGGCGATGTCAACTGTGTCGGCGATTTCCTCGCTCTGCCGGCGGAAGTTCGCTACTTCTTCATCGTCTTCCGCGAATATCTGCGTAGCAAATATGATGCGCTCAGTTGGCAGGCGCGCTTCCTTCTTGCGGCGTATTGCAACGCGTACGCGTGAGGTGTCCACATCGACCACGCGAGCAATGGTGATGCCCCCACTCATCCGCGTCGCTACGAGTTCTCCCGGCTTCATGCGCTGATTCCGCCCTTCCCGTCCTGTTCATCCGTGCGCGTGTCCACTATTCGAGGTCCACCAACTTGGGCAACACTTCTTCCTTCAACATCGTCATCGAGCGCGTCCACTTGTCCTTAGGCTGCCACTCGTGTCCCATCGCCAGCAGCACGCCGAAGCCTCCGACTTCCTCATGTATAGCGCGGATCTTGGCCGCGACCTCGTCGGGGCTGCCCACGACCCAGATGTTGTCCAGCAGATATTCTGCCGTGACATCTTCATCAGGCATGTCGGGGTCAGTCTTCATCAGACCGAGCTGCCCCATATGCGACAGGAGGGGCTTGAAATACTGGTTGAAGTCGCGGGCGAAGACGCCTTCAAGCATGTCCTTGCGCGCCTGTTCGGTGGTTTCAGCTACATAGACCTCGCGAGCGATGCGCCATGTGGCACGGTCAGCCGTGCGACCGGAACGCTCTGCGCCCTCGCTTACGCTGTCCCAGTGGGTCGCAAGCTGGTGCACGGGAACCAGGTTAATGCTCATAGGAATCCAGCCGCGCTCTCCCGCAAGATAGAGCGTCTCCGACTTCGGCGACACACCGGCGACCCCAATGGGCGGGTGCGGTAGCTGGTACGGCTTCATGTGAAAGGCAAGGCCGACCTCTTCCACGGGTTCGGGGATGGTAAAGCGCCAGTACTTATGCTCATAGACACCGGGCTCAGGATCGTTCCATATCTTCAGGATAGTTTCCACGGAGTCGCGCGCCATGCCACGGTGCTCGCCCGATTCGGGGTCGAAGCCGAACACGGTGAAGTCGCCGACGAAGCCGCCTGATCCGACCCCCCACATGAAACGTCCCCGCGCCATCTGGTCGAGTTGCGCGATGCGGTGGGCAATCATGAACGGGTTGTGGTTCGGCATGCAGGTTACGCCGGTGCCCAGCCGAATGTTCTTCGTCTTGCCGAGCGCGTTAGCAATGAATAGATCGGGCGCTGGTATGTTCTCCCAAACCGACGTGAAGTGCTCGCCTATCCACGCCTCGCTGTAGCCAAGCTCATCGAGGACAACGAGCTGCTCAAGGTCGTCCTGCAATGTCTGCGCTATGTCTGTGCCGGGTGGGTGCAGGGGCATCGTAAAGTAGCCGAGTTCCATGAGAAGGACCTCCCTGAAATTTCTTCACGCTATCTATATTCTATCGTCGATTGAGTATGCCGTTACACTGTCCAGCCTTTGGGAAAGACGGTCTTCCGCGGTTTCTAAATCATACTGACTTTGCAGTCCCATCCAGAACTCGGCGCTGTTTCCAAAGAAGCGAGAGAACAGTAGGGCGGTTTCAGCCGTAATAGAGCGCCTTCCATGGACGATGGCATGAATGCGGCGTGTATCGACGCCGATGGATTTTGCCAAACGATATTGAGTTACTCCCAACGGAAGGAGGAACTCCTCGTTGAGGATTTCGCCTGGATGAATAGGGTGTAGTTTCTCTGTCCCGGACTCCGCTTTGGTAGCCATGACTCCCTCAATTCGCCGCACCTTCTCAATGGTAGTCAACTATCTCTACCTGATAGGCGTCTCCGTCCCCTCCATGTGAAGCATATTCTCCACTGATTGTTGACGCGGATGCTGTACTGCCCTTCTCTATTTCCAGAAAGAGCCTCTAATCGATTGCCCGGGGGAATTCTCAGGTCACTAATATCCCTAGCGTTGTTCAGAATCATCAACTTGCTCTGGGCACGGCGCTGAATTTCGAAAGGGAACTTTCTGACACGCCGACGTCCTGCCACCGCCCGGGTGTCCGTGTTTCGGTAACTTCGTATCACATGCGAATGATAGTACGGCGCACTACTAGCGTCAATGACTGACTGCTTCCCTCTCAAGCCAATGCTCAAAGCTGTCGGAGAGGGCGAACCAGCTTGCCTCGATGATGTTCTCGGACGATCCGACTGTGCTCCACGTGCGATGCCCATCTGTGGATTCGATGAGAACGCGCACCACCGAGCCCGTGCCGCTGCCCTGGTCAACGACGCGTACCTTGTAGTCAAAGCAGGCGCACGACTTGCAGGTCAGGGTAGAACTGCTCCAGCGCTTTTCGCAGGGCGTGGTCGAGTGCATTGACGGGGCCGTTGCCCTCCGCGGCTGTGTGCATCACCTCGTCGTCAACGCGCACCTTCAGCATCACTTGCGAGCTGATGTCGCCGGCGCGAGCGTTGTCTGAGCGCTTCTCTACCATGGAGACGAAATCTACGAGCGAAAACGGCGGCGAGTAGTCGGGCTGCATGCGTCGCACCAGCAACTCGAATGACGCTTCTGCACCCTCGTACTGAAAGCCTTGTTCTCGCGGTCTTTATCTCTTCCAGAAGTTGGCGCGCCTGCGCCTGCGTCAGTTCGGCGTCGGGGCAGACCTCACGCGCTCTTCCAGAGGATGTTGCCGCGTCCGGACAGGTCGGAGACAAGCACCCGCTTATCGTTGCCGAGCTGCGTGGCTGTATGTGCTGGTAGCTGTGCTCGACCTTTGAGACGGCGGAGGCGTGCAGACCGCCCTTGTGCGCGAATGCGCTGCCGCCCACATACGGCTGAGAGTTGAGCGTAGGCATGTTGGCGACTTCCGCGACATAGCGGCTTGCCTCCGTGAGCGATGCGAGTTGCTCATCGCTTACGCACTCGATTCCCAGCTTGAGCTTTAGGTTGGCGATCAGGGAGACGAGGTTGGCGTTGCCGCAGCGTTCGCCGTAGCCGTTCATCGTGCCCTGCACCTGCGTCACGCCGGCGCGCACTGCTGCGAGGGCGCCCGCGACAGCCATGTCAGCATCGTTGTGCGTGTGGATGCCGAGTTCGACGCCGGTGCGCTGACGTACCTGATGCACGATGGTTGATATTTCGTCAGGCATCATGCCGCCGTTGGTGTCGCAGAGCACCACGCACTCTGCGCCCGCGACCTCAGCGGCTTGCACTGCCTGAATAGCGTAGTGGGCGTTCGCCCTGTAGCCGTCGAAGAAGTGTTCGGCGTCAAAGAATACGCGCCTGCCGCTCTCCACGAGAAACGCCACCGAGTTGGAAATCATTGCAAGATTTTTCTTCGAGCGATGTTTCCAGCACCCGCGTAACATGCAGGTCCCAACACTTCCCAACGAGGGTGACAACGCTGGTATCGGCTTCAAATAGCGCGGCGAGGTTGGCGTCCTCTGCGGCGCTGATGTTGGCTCGGCGGGTGCTGCCGAACGCGGTGAGAGTGGCACTGCAAAGGGTCATTGACTTGGCGCGCTCGAAGAACTCGGCGTCGCGTGGATTCGAGCCGGGCCAGCCGCCCTCAATGTAGTGAACTCCTAGCTCGTCAAGACGTTGGCAGATGGCGAGCTTATCTGAAACAGAAAGCGATATGCCTTCGCCCTGGGTGCCGTCCCGCAGCGTGGTATCGTAGAGAGTCAGAGTTGACATTTCGGTTGTACTCCTCGGTCAGTCGTTCGGTATATCAGTAATTCGGTTAGCCTGTGTCCTGACAATTGGGCAAAGAAAAACGCCCGTCCACTATTGAATGTAGGGACGGGCGTTCAATTTCCTGCTGTGGAATTGATGGCTCGCGGTACCACCCTGCTTCACCGGCGCGACAACAAGCCTCGCACGATGCGCTCTGTAGAGTACGTGTTCATACTCCCGCCCTGCTAACGTCGGGCGAATCCGTCGCAGCCTACTCTCTCAGTCCGCGGATATTGGACATACTGTCGGGACAAGATTTTCGGTGCGCGGCTCTGGGAGGGATTTTCGGAGGCTATCCTGTGCGTCTGCTCTCACCTTGCGGCTTGTGGGTGAACCCGACTCGCCGCTTCAGACTCGCTGTGCCGGATGTGCGGCCTCTTACTCGTCTCCGTCGTAGCCTTTAGCTATGATTGTACATATTCTCACAAACCAGATTAGCGGGAGTGAAAGTGTGCTGTCAAGGAATTACCTGGGACTGGCCTAATCGTGGCCTCTGCCGCGCCGTTCACTGCCGCCGTCCGAGTTGCTGTCATGACTGCTGCGCCATCTGAAGAAGAACCGCTGCGGCGAGAAGCCGTCAGAATCGTCCCGTCCGATGCGAGGCATTCTGTCGAAGCCATGACGCCCGAGTATGGAATGCACCAAGAGCGAGAACTCGCCCTGAGCTACGTACTGAACTTCGCTTGTGCCGTCAGGGAGAGTAACTTCGACGACCATTGTGGTGGCATCTCGCGGTCAGGTTGGAAAGGGTTGCTTCGCCCTCCGCGGTGTCTGTCGCTATCTTGGTGTCGTCGTCTATGGTGAACGACAGCGTTTCGGACTCATCGCGCAGCAGGAGGTCGAATGTGGCTGCGCTCGCGTCGATGTTCTGGGCTGTTCCCACAGCCTTACGCACGGTCTTTACGCCGTCATCAGTCATGTAGCGCGTGTCCGACAGGACGAGTTGCTCATTAGACTTGTCGAAGATGCCGGACTTGTAATGGCCGCCGCGCTTGCCGCCCTGCCTTCGTGTCCCGAAGCCTCATATTCGCCGGCTGTGACGCTGATGTCCATACTTGAGCCGTCTCGCACCACGCTGAATACGATGACATCGCCGGGCGAATGCTCGTGCACTATTCTCACCACATCGCGGGGTCCGCCAACAGACTCGCCGTCTAAGGCGGTGATGATGTCGTCCACTTCTAGGTTGCCGTCCGCCGCGCTGCCCTCCACGACGCGGACTATCAGCGCGCCGTCTGTCGCGCTGTCTTCCTGAACTGAGGTCACCGCAATGCCGATGTATGGCTTGCCAGTTGATTCGCTCTGCTGTGCGCTGATCCCATCGTCGTCGAATACTCCTCGCTGCTCGGTGTGCGTCTTGGCGCTCGCCTCACTAGTGTTGACTCGCGCCGCCACTAAACCCGCCGTGGCGAGAATCGCCACAACGAGAAGCCTCCTAGTAACTTCTTCTTCATTACTGCTCTCCGTTCTCTCTTGCTGCATATCGTGTTGCCTACAGAGTGAGCCGCTCAAGGAATTAAACGGAGGAGAGACATGGAAAGTTAGCAGAGTGAGTAGTCCGAGAAGATGGCTGAGATGGTTGTCGAACGAGGATGCTCAGTCGGCGATGGCGAATTCCTGCTCCACGATGTCGCCGCTTTCCATGATGCGGAATGCGCGGATCTGGGGGTTGGCTTTATCTTCCAGCGACACGAGGATGTAGTAGATGTCGTCTCCGAGCCAGCCGCTCTGCTGCGCCATGCGCACATCGGTCGGCGAGGGATACGCGGGACTGTGTGTGTGGGAGTGGTAGAACGCAGTTATATCCCATTCGTTCGCGTCGGCATCGCGCATTGCGTTGAGCATCTCTTGCGGTTCCATCACATAGCGATATGGGCTTGGAGTGGCGTTGGCAATGCGGTACAGCTTCGCCACCGAGCCGTTCCTGCCTGCTAATATGCCGCAACATTCGTTGGGGTCCTCCAGCTGTGAGTGGGCAATCATGTCGTTGGCGAACGCTTCTGGTATGGTCAGCAATGCGATGCTCCTTTTACACATGCGGGTTTGCGGTGTCTGTTCGGTATTGAGAATATCACCAAGTAGGCTAACATGTGGATATTCCGTATGAAAGGGATAGGCATACATGATTGATTCGCAAGCTGCCAACGGCGCGCTCGTAGGTGTGCGCGTTCTGGACTTCTCACGGATATGGGCGGGCCCACATGCGACGAAGCTGCTCGCTGACATGGGCGCTGAGGTCATCAAGGTGGAGTCGGTACGGGCGTGGGATCCGCACCGAATGATTGTCGGCTCGGGCAACCTGCGGACGGCGAGCGCGGCGCAGATCCGTGGAATCGCAGCGGCTGGTTCAATACACTGCACATGAGCAAGCTAGCATCACCGCCGAGATGCGCCATCCGAAAGGCAAAGCGCTCATCGAGGAGCTGGTAAGCATCAGCGATGTGGTAGTCGAGAACTTCCGGGCGGGACTGATGGAGCGGCGCGGACTTGGCTACGAGGCTCTGAGGGCGATACGCCCGGACATCATCATGGTTTCGATGCCCGCGTTTGGCAGTGTAGGGCCGTGGAAGGACTTCATTCAGTACGGCATTGGGCAGGAGCAGCTAGGCGGCATCTCGGCGATGAACGGCTATCGCGGCGAGGACGCGCCTGTGAAGTCTGGAGTGAACTTCGGCGACCCCATCAGCGGGGCGCACGCGGCGGGTGCGTTGCTTTCTGCGCTGTGGAGTCGGCGGCGCACGGGCAAGGGCTGCTTCATAGATTTGTCGCAGCTGGAATCGGCGATAATGACCATCGGCGAGCACCTGCTAGGCTTTCAGATGAATGGGAGGCGCGCTGAGAATCGAGGCAATCGGCATCCCGTGTACGCACCGCACGGCGCCTATCCCTGCCATGGCGAAGACGAGTGGATTACGATCGCCGTTGCCGACGACGCGGAGTGGCAGCGTCTATGCGCCGCTATGGACATGCCTCAGTTGACGACGCACTCGGAATACTGCGACATCCTCGCGCGCCATCGCAACCACGACGCGCTGGACGCGCTCATATCGCGGGGACTCATGACAAGCCCGCTGCCGATGTGATGCGCATGCTTCAGGACGCGGGCGTATCTGCTACGCCTGTAATGACAGGTGAGGCAATCTTCAACGACCCGCAATATCAGGAGCGCGGCTTGCTGGAGTTTGTTGACCATCCCTCGTGCGGGCCATACTTCATGCCGGGTGCTGCGTGGAAAATGTCGAAGACGCCGCCGGGAGTGCGCTGGCACGCGCCGCGCTTAGGCGAGCATAACGAGCAGGTCTTCGGCGAACTGATGGGTATGGACGCGGACACGATTGCCGCGCTGGAGGCCGATGGTGTGAGCGGGACAGCACCGCAGACGGGCTAGTGCCTGAAATAGCCGGTTAGGGCGCGACTGGATTTGCGTACAACTCAAGCCACGGCATGAGATTGGACTCGTCGGAATCGGCAGGCGCGGTGGATGTGGCTATCGCCAGGATGACCCTACATCGGAAAATCCGCCCTGCACAGCGTGTAAGCGATTGCTCTACAGGGCGGAGTGATGACGTTGAAAGGAATGCCGCCGATTAACGGTCGCTGACTTCCACCTAGCCCACGCGCTCAAAGATAGTCGCCACGCCCTGACCGCCGCCGACGCACATTGTCACCAAGCCAAGCTCATGGTCGCGCAAGCCTATCTCTTCCATGAGCTTAACCGTCATTATTGCGCCTGTTGCGCCGATGGGGTGGCCTAGGCTGATGCCGCTGCCGTTGACATTGGTCTTGTCTAATCCATGTCGAGTTCGCGCATGCAGTAGAGCGCCTGCGACGCAAACGCCTCGTTCAGCTCGATCAGGTCTATGTCTTCTATGCTCATGCCGGACTTGTTCAACGCCTTTCGCACAGCGGGAACTGGTCCTGTGCCCATGATGGCGGGCTCGACTCCTGCGACACCGCGCGTATGCCAGCGTAGTTTGGGCTGTATGCCTAGCTCGGCTGCCTTCGTCGCGGACATGATGACCACTGCGGCAGCGCCGTCATTGATGCTGGATGCGTTGCCTGCGGTAACGCTCCCGTCTCGCTTGAATACGGGACGCAGCGACGCCAGCGCTCAAGCGTGGTGTCTGCGCGGGGTCCTTCATCCTGCGAGACGACCACAGGGTCGCCACGACGCTGGGGAACGCTGACATCCACAATCTGCTCGCTGAAGCGCCCGCCCGCTATGGCAGCGACGGCGCGCTGGTGGCTGATGAGCGCCAGTTCGTCCTGATCCTCGCGGCTGACCTCGAATCGTTCCGCGACATTCTCCGCCGTCACGCCCATGTGGTAGCGGTTGACCGGGCAGCCAAGCCCCTCGGTCATCCGTCTCGCATTGTCGCGTCGCCCATTCGCAAGCCGTCGAAGCGCGCCTGATAGCCGAGCAGGTACGGCGTCTGGCTCATGTCTCCATGCCGCCGGCGACTGCGATGTCAACCTCGCCCGTGCGGACGAGCTGTGCCGCCATGTTGATGGCTTCCAGCCCGGATGAGCACTGGCGATTGATGGCGATCGTAGGTGTCTCCTGCGGGATACCTGCCTTGAGCGAGGACAGCCTTGCGGCGTAGCCGGCTTCGGTCGCCTGCAATGCGTTGCCCATCACGACCTCTTCGACCTGCTCGGGTCTGATCCCTGCGCGCTCCAGCGCAGCTTTGATCGCCTCTGCGCCCAGATCGGGCGCTGCGACATCCTTGAACGCGCCTCCGAACCTGCCCACGGCCGTCCTTGCTCCGCTAACTATTACGGCTTCTTGAAGTTCCATTGTTCTATCTCCTTGAAGATAATTGCGTTATATCAAGCAGTTTTCAATGAGTGAGATGGCGACTGGCGACCGCCCATTCTCTACTCCGCAGTGCGCCCGCCGTCTATGATCACTTCGCTTCCGGTCACGAACGACGACTCATCGGATGCGAGATAGAGCACACCATAGGCGACTTCTTCCGGCCTGCCGTAGCGACCGAGAGGGATGTCCTCGGGTCTTCTGCCACCTTCTACCGACGTAGATGACGCAAGCATGTCGGTTTCAATCGGACCGGGATGCACTGAGTTCACGCGAATGTTCTCGCCCGCGTACTGTATCGCCGCTGCCTTGGTGAATATCCTCACCGCGCCCTTAGAGGCGTGGTAGGCGGTGTTGCGCTCGCTGCCCGTGATGCCCGCGCCAGACGATATGTTTATGATGGAGCCGCCGCCAGCCTTTCGCATTTCGGCGATGACGCTCTTCGTGCCGAGGAACGTGCCCTTGGCATTCACGTCCATCACCTCGTCCCAAATCTCTTCGGTGGTTTCGAGCAAGCCTTGAACTCGAAGAATGGCAGCGTTGTTCACCAGAATGTCCACTTTGCCGAAGCGCTCGACCGCGGCTTCGACGGCGCTTTGCCAGCTCGATTCGTCGGTTACATCAAGCCTGACGAAGAGCGCCTCGCCACCTGCCTCGCCAATCTCGGCGGCGACTTTGTTGCCCTCTTCTTCGAGCAGATCGCCGATCATGACCTTTGCGCCCTCGCGGGCGAACATTCGCGCTTCCGCAGCGCCCATTCCACGCGCGCCGCCGCTAATAATCGCAACCTTGCCTTCCAGCCTCATGACGCCTCCCTTCGGTACAATCAGGGTGATATGGCAAACAGTATCACCGCCCCTTTGCATCGTCAACTTGGAAACGACAAGTCAGGATTGACACGGGGGCTAATATGGTTGAGTAGTTTTAAGAGGAATGTAAAGGGTTACAATTATGGAATACACGATATACTTCGCGGGCGAGCTGTTCGACCACAAGCACCTGATAGGAAACGCGCTATTGGCGGCGCATATCGAGACGCCTGTCGAACGGGCGGTATCGTTGCGTGCTGCCGCAGGACCTGGAGCAGACCGACTCTCGTGCGGTTGATATTCGCAACCAGGATCTCATAGGCGTTGCGACCTGCGACTTGGCGCTCTTCAATTTTGACGGCTCGGACCTGGACTCAGGCACCGTCGTAGAGTTCGTGTACGCCAAGCTGCTGGATATTCCCGCGGTGATACTTCGCACCGACTTTCGCGGCGGAGGCGACCAGGACACAGACGGCGACGCCTGGAACCTGATGGCTTCCTTTTACCCGCGCACCCGCAATGTAACGCTGAACGCGATGGCGTGGTATCAGGAGGAGCGCCGCGAATCGGACACGGCGGCGGATGCAGGATCGCGCTACTGCGACAGGATTGCGCGGGCCGTTCTGGATGCGCTGGACGCGGTGAGAGCGGAATCGCCGCAGCTTGGCGCTGCACCTGACGGCGTTGAGCATCTGTATCGCTGGGCGCTGATGTTTCCGGGCAGCGGGCTTGCGGAACGCATGGCGGCCGACGAATCCCTGGAAAATGCAGTCCATAGACTGGTTGCAGACAAGCTGGCGAAAGGGCTTTTGGGCTAATGTCGGCGACGAACCAGCAGGAATTAGGAGGCAGTTCCACCACTATGGCAGAATCATACACGATATACTTCGCGGGGCAGCTTTTCGACCACAAGCATCTTGCGGGCAACGCATTGCTGGCGTCTTGCATCGACAGCGATTCGCAGGGGCGGTATCGATGTATATTGCCGCAGAACCTTGAACAGCGGGGCATAGGCCCGATGGGGATACGCGATCAGGACTTGCGCACGGTGATGGAGTGCGACCTTGCGCTGTTCAATTTCGACGGCTCGGAATTGCCTCCGGGCGCGGTAGTGGAGTACATGTACGCCAAAATGCTGGACATCCCTGCGGTGATACTCCGCACCGACTTTCGCGGCGGCGGCGATCAGAATGCCGAGGGCGACCCTTGGAACCTGATGGCGTCGTTCTACCCGCGCACTCGTATCCTGCATCTCGACGGCATGCAGTGGTATCAGGATGCGCTGGCGCTGGGCGGAGACGCAACACAGGTCTCCGCTCGCTTTCAGCGGCGGATTGCAAAAGAGGTTATTGAACTGTTGGACGAAGTTCGGAGCGTCGCGCCCATCATTGAGGGTGGGCGGGCAGGTGCGGAAGGCACATACCGCTGGGCGGTGCGGCTCGCGGGCGGCCGGCTTGCGCAGCTTATCTCGGGAGATGGATCCCTGGATGATGCCGTGCATCGGATTGTGTCTGAAAAATTTGCGAAGGGGCTACTGTGCTAAAGTTAAGAGGCACTTGCAGAAATGAGGAGACAGCTTAAAAGACTATGACTATGCAGTACACCATCTACTTTGCCGGGCCCCTATTCGACCACAAAATTCTTCAGGGTAATGCCTTGCTGGCGTCGCACATCGAGAACGTTTCGCAAGGACGCTATCGCTGCGTCCTACCTCAGAACCTCGAGCAGCGGGGAGTTTCGTCGCTTGAAATACGCGACCAGAATCTGCGGGCGCTGATGCAGTGTGATTTGGCGCTATTCAATTTTGACGGGTCGGACCTGGACTCAGGCACGGTCGCCGAGTACATGTACGCCAAGACGCTGGATATTCCCTCGGTAATTCTGCGCACCGACTTCCGGCACGGCGGCGATCAGGAACCTGAGGGCAATCCTTGGAACATAATGGTCTCGTTCTATCCACGCACGTTTGCATTGCACCTGGATGCAATGCAGCGATACACGGACTCTCTTTCTGAAGGTGGCAGCGCCCAGGAAGTATCCGCCCGTATTCAACAGCGGATTGCGACAGAGGTAGTGGGTTTGCTCGACACTGTGCGGGAAGACACGCCTGTCCTGCAAGGCGGAAAAGCAGCCATCGCGAATACATATAGCTGGGCGCTTCAACTCGCCGGCGGCAGTCTGGCGGATCTGGCGTCGGACGAACGATTTGTGAGACGTGTCGTCGAACGCAAAATCGAGATGGGGCTGCTAAGCGACGATTGATCTTCGTAGCAGATTAATCGCCCCTGTATCCACGCCTGCCGCCCAGCTTTTCCAGATATTGCCTGATCATCAGGGCTGCGGCCGCGCCTTCGCCGACTGCGCTGGCTACCTGCTTAGTGCTGCCCGCTCGTGCGTCGCCAGCGGCGAATATACCTTCTACGCTCGTCTGCATGTTGTCGAAAGTGCGAACGAAGCCCCAGTCGTCTAGTTCAACCAGGTTGGACAGGAAGCCTGTGTTAGGGTCCAGCCCGATGAAGACGAACACCGCGCCGGGGTGAATCTCTTCAGTAGCGTTGCTTTTGCCGTCCTTCACCACCACGCCGGAGAGTCTGCGTTTTCCCCGAAACTCGTGAACCGTGGTGTTGAAGCGTATCTCCATCTTCGGGTGATTTGCGGCTTTCTCCTGCAGAATCTGACTCGCGCGAAGGCTGTCGCCCCTGACGAGCAGCGTTACTTTCTCGGCGAAGCGCGTCAGGAACAAGCCTTCTTCGAGGGCGCTGTTGCCGCCGCCGATGACGACCATCTGCTCCCCCTTGTAGAATGGCCCGTCGCAGGTGGCGCAGAAGTGAATTCCCGCGCCGATGAAATCCTCTTCGCCGGGCACATTCAGCCTGCGATAGCGCGTTCCCACGGAGAGAAGCAACGCCATCGCGCTGTACTCATCGCCCGACTCGGTGATAACGGTGCGGTAGCTGCCGTCCGCGCGTACTTCTGCGATCGTCTGAGCCGGCAGCATCTCGGCGCCGAAATCGCTCCGCGTGAGCGCGCATGTCGTCGGCGAGGCGCGCGCCCTCTACGCCCTCCGGAAAGCCGAGATAATTATCAATGCGCTCTGTTACGCCCGCCTGACCGCCGATTGCGCTGCTCTCCACAACAAGCGTCTCGATTCCCTCGCGCGTGGCATACAGCGCAGTTGACAGTCCGGCGGGGCCGCCACCAACCACGATCAAGTCGTAGAAGTCACGGCGCGCCTTGGGTTGTGGATGCCGAGCTTTGCGGCAAGTTCCGAATTGGAAGGCTCGACCAGCAGCTGACCCGTCCTCGAATATGATGGTGGGAATGATCTGCTTGCCGTCGTTGACCTGCTGCACGTATGCGCGGGCATCTTCGTCCTGATCAATATCCACCCAGTTGTATCTACGCGCTGCTCGCCTAGAAACTGCTTCGCGCGTGTGCAGTCAGGGCACCACGGCGCTCCATACACGGTGATGTTCGCCTCTGTCATCCCTCCACCTCCAAGACTTCGCATTTGCTTCGATTGAAAAGGGAACCAGTAAGGAAAGGCCTTATTTGTCTGATCCCTCTATTTCAACATAGCATAACTTCCGCTTGCCCCATAGTTGTTAGGTAGGAATGCCTAATTTGAGGCTATCTGCCGTGCATTCTAGGATATTTGAAACCCCAAAAGCGGTTGACGCGACATAAGGTTTTTCCCAATAATTGAACAAAATTAGACTTTCTCTAATCTATTTCTGAATTGTGTTATCCTTCAGGCAAGTGATATTGCTGAGGGCATAACGTTGACCCATCGGCGGCGATCCGCAGCCGACCAAGGAGCATCCATGAAAATCAGAGTATTCGTAGCCCTCGCCCTTACGATATTCTTAGCGGCGTTCTTTGTCGCATGTGACGACGGCAGCACGCAGCCGGAACTGCCGGTAACGGCGCAGAACCAGGTAACGCCTGCTGCTCCCACACCGGTGCCTCCGACAAATACGCCGGTGCCGCCGACGAACACACCAGTGCCTCCGACAAATACGCCGGTGCCGCCGACGAACACACCCGTGACCTCCGACTAATACGCCGTGACGCCGACGAACACGCCCGTGCCTCCGACCAATACGCCTGGTACCTACTACGAACACGCCGTACCCCCGAGCCAACTGACGCTCGGTCGACCTGCCCTACGAACTCCCGTACCTCCAACTGCGACTCCTACACCCGAACCGCCACCGCATACGCCCGGAGCTCAACTGCACCCTGTTCCTGAACCAAGCCGCTACACCAGAGCCGACTGCGACGCCTACGCCCGAACCATGCACCATATTGCACCTGGGCAGACCTCTGCGGAAAATGCCCGTTGACAAAAAGACTTAGTGGGCTCAACCTCACGCAGCCGACTTTTCAGCTCCCATCTGCAGGGCGCCAAATTTCACGATGCAATCCTGATTGACGCAGATTTCGCTAGTGCCATCCTCACCGGGGCCGACTAAGCCAACGCAGATCTTGAAGGGGCGAACTTGACGGATACTGATCTGAGAGAGGCTAACCTGAGCGGCGCCGATCTGGGCGGAGCTGATTTGAGCGGCGCCGACCTCAGACATGCGAAGTTTCCGAATGCCGTTCTGGATCGAGTAATAGTTGTGGGAACGAAATTCAGATCTGGCCAAAGAAGAGTCGACAACGCTATGTTCCGTAGTGCGATCCTAACTAACATTGTCTTCGACCCGCAAGTCCAGCTCGTGGAAATCGGGTTCATTAACGCGGACCTGTCAAACTCCAAGTTTGTAGGCGTGGATCTTCAGCATGCGGATCTCAGAAACGCGACGGTGATCGATACCGACTTCAGCGGCGCTGATTTAAGCGACGCCAAGCTGAGGAGTGTGAAACTCCAGCAGGCTGTCATTGACTCAAGACGGAATTCAAGGGTGCGACCTCAGCAAGGCCGACCTTTCCGGGATGGACGCGCCTGAAGATTGCAACTTCCGGGAAGTGGACTTTGAAGAAGCAAATCTTTCCGAAGGAACTTTCAAGGACTGCGATTTCAGGGATGCCGATTTCACAGGAGCCAACTTAGAAGATGCGGACTTCACCGACTCCGATTTTGAAGATGCCAACTTCGACAAAGCCGATGTAAAGGACGCGGACTTTGAAAATGCCGACCTCGGAGACGTAAAGAATTTGAGGAAGGCGAAGAACATCCATGATGCCGATTTCGATGAAACGAAGTGTCCTGATAATACGAACAGCGACAGCGCTCCGAGTGACAGCTGCTACCCGGACAATCTCGAGCCTCGGAGCAGCTAGGGGCCCACAGTTAAAGAACTGATTTCAGATCAGACTCAATCAACGGCGGCTGAATTAAGCGAATTCAGCCGCCGTTATGCGTTGATGACCTGCTGGAAGGTGTAGCCGATTTCGCCGGGACCGGGGACTATGGCGACTCCCGCTGCGGCGAGCGCCTTCTCCTTCTCCTCGGCGCGGGCGGCTCTGCCGGTAATAACGGCACCCGCGTGTCCCATGCGCTTGCCAGCGGGTGCGCTGCGTCCTGCTATGAACGCCGCCATGGGCTTGTTGAAGTCGCTGCTGATGTATATGTCGGACAGACATTTCCTGCTCCGGACGTCATGTTCGCCAACTCTCGCGACCATCATCCTCACGCGGCCAAAACCCCATCCGTCTCAGACGTCAGATCGTCGTTGAACATCTGAGCATTGTCTCGAATGACGAGCCATTGACAGGATCGCCTCCGATGCCACACAGCATCTTGATATTGCCCAAAAGTATGCTCGAGCTGCCGGTGAGCTGGCTTACGGCTTCGTAGGTGAGCGTAATTGCCGCTAGCGGACACGTACGCTACCCTGCGGGCGCTGTGGATCATTGGCCGGTGCATGATGTCCTACTTGACATGCGCCGGGCGTCCAGACGTTTTGTAATCATGCCGGGGCAGTTGGGTCCGATGAGTGTAACGGGCTTGTCGCGGCTAGCGTGCGGCTTGACGCCTGCGTGGTATATCACTCAATCGGGCTGAGGATACACTTCACTTAGATGATACAGGCGATGGTGGGGATTCCCGCGTCAACCGACTCGACGATTGCGTCCGCGGCGAAGGGCGGCGGCACGAATATGAGAGCGCAGTTTCGCCTGCGTCTCGTCGACGGCCTGCCTGACGGTGTTGAAGACAGGCACGTCGCCGTCGAATATCTGCCCGCCGCGCCCCGGTGTCACGCCCGCTACCAGATTCGCACCGTACTCGCGGCAGCGCAGGGCGTGAAAGCTGCCCTCTCTGCCGTGATGCCCTGCACCATCAGGCGCATATTCTCATCAACAAGGATTCCCATTGGTTGGATTTGTCCTTTCAGTTAATCGTATTGTCGGATACGCCGACAACATCTGCCCGGTTCTTACTCGGGCGCTTGCTCGTAGTTAATCTGCCAGTTGATGCCGAACTGTCGTGCAATTGCACATCGAGTAGACCCCAAAACATGTCTGCCATGGGCATGGCTACTGAACCACCCTCGGACAGGCTCCCGAATAGTCTGTTGGCTTCATCCTTGCTCTCGGGGCTGACACTGATGGAAATGTTGGTGCCAACGACATGTGACCCTTCAAAGATTGATGGAGTGTCGCTTCCCATCAGGACGCTGTCGCCGATTGGGAAGGAAACATGCATAATATTGTCCATCTCATCTTCCGGTATGCTCATATCCGGCGGGCCGTTGCGGAACGTTTCCAAGATGGCGAACTCGCCGCCGAATACGGAGCGGTAGAACTCAAAGCCTCTCTGCAATCCCCTTTGAAGTTTATGTAGGTGTTGAGCATTATTTGTCCCTGAAAACCTGAATGTGAAGCGAATCTTGGTCAAGCACGCCAAACCGATCCAATTGCGAGATCAGTCTGTTGTTATCTGGGATGATGTTAAAATCGCCGCCCCTGACATGTTAGAGAGACGGCGATTTGCTTCAATGGTTTACGGCATATACTGGTCGATGCCAACTGTGGATGCGCCCTCGCCGGTGGGCATCACCAGCGTCTTGGCGCGGTCTGCGCCCACTACGACGATGAACCAGCGGTCAACGTCTTCCAGCAGCGGTACCTCAATGTCGAGCCGTTCCTGCTCGGTTCTGTCCTTCAGCCATTGCCACTGCTTCCCCACGCGAGCGTCGTCTATGGGCATGTATTGAATCTGCTTGCCCAGGCTTGTGTTGGCGTGGAAGTGGATAAATTGCTTCGCCTCCTGCTTGGAGAAGCCCTCGCCGCCAACAGGTCGCGCGACATCCGGCGGCATGAAGATGAGGCGCTCGCCCGTGTGCCTCGCGCCGAGTCCGCGAGTGCCGAATGTGCTGCCGTAGGCGAGGGTCTTCAGAAGGCCCTCTGCGGAGGTGTTGCCCTGGTCCTGCACATCGAGTTCGCCGTCCGTGATGAAAACGCTGACAGCGCTCTCGTCCGCGCGGAAGCCTTGATCCACATGGAACGGCTGCCACGGGCTCATCTCTTCGTTTTCCGCGATGCAGTGGACGAACTTGCGCGTGGTGCCGATGGTGTCCATGTCCATCTGACCGGGATACCAGTAACCGAGGTTGCGCAGGCACAACGAGAATGCGCGCCCTATAGTGATGTTGACTTCGTTGTCGCGTCCGGGACCAAGCCCTGAGCGCGGATTGATGCCGAGCTCCTTTGCGATGGGTCCGTTGACTACCAACATGGGCGCATGCGGGCTGGTGGACATCAGCAGCGACTTGCCGCCGTGCTCGCCAACCTCTGACAGCGCCTTAACTGCGGCGATGATGACGGGCATCTGCTCAGGCTTTGCGCCTGCCATCGCAGCGTTGATTGCAATCTTCTCCACAGTTGCCAGCCCAAAGCCGCGTGGCATGTCGCACACGAGGTCATGCCGATCGAGGCCAGTGCCTTCGACAAGGTTCGCGACCGCCTCTTCTGTCGGCGGATGCAGAACCAGAGAGTCGCCCCAGTCGCGCATATCAGCCACTGCTCGTTCATCCTGAGAATGGCGTCCCAGCGATCGTCGCCCTCGAAGCGCTCCACGGTGGTCGCTTTGTGTGTCTGCGTCTCTGTGCGCCAAGTGAGCTATGTCAGACGGCTACGACTACCTCGATTATGTCGTACATATGATTGACCCCGATTACCCGGGTTCGGTTGATGTGCTGATCGTCCTACATGCCCGGTTCTGTGACTGATTAGTTTTTTTGGTTACGGTTCTATGCGATGGCAACTTATGGACGAACTGCAGGTCCTGGCATGGGCCATAAGGCTGCTTTTAGTCTGCTATAGGTCCTCTTTCTATAAGCGTCCGGCGTTAGATTGGAATGGCGGCTTTCTTTTCTTACCCGTCTTCTGTCAATA
>CASHTH010001779.1:0-18166 GCA_030341885.1 Geodia barretti
TGCCCCATCGAATTCGGGGCGGAATATCGAACGCCGGGCGCGCACAATGGCAGCGAGCAGCTCATGCGCCCGCCGGTTCATTGTGCAGCAGCGCGAGCCCACGTAAATGCCGAGGCAGACGGCTGCCCGTGGATGAACTGCTACTGTGTTGTAATTCGAGGGAGTTACGAAAAGGAACAACCGTGAATGTGATCGGCGCCTTCGCATGGCGGGGGTTACAGCCGCCTTATGGAAAAGCCGACACCCCCAGCGATTCGCAGCATCAAGGTGCGGATGCCCTTTTCGTGACCTCGGCGAATGTCGTCGATGCGCGTCATCACTGCGTCAGGACCGCCTGTGGCGCCGCTCGGCAACCAGCGCTTGATCGTAGAGCCATTCTTTTCGACCTGCCGCGAATATCGGCAAAGCGCAATCGGCGTGTCGGTCGTGTTGTGTGATAGCAGAAGGAATTTTCGCAGAAGCTACCGTGCGATTGACCAAGGGCGGCGCGTTCGTATCACAGCGAAATCGATATAGACCGCTTCAGGCACAGCCCCAGCGACATGCGGACATTTTGCCCTTTGAAGCGCAGACGGTGCGATGGCCAAAGGCGGCCGTTGACTGACATTGAGGTCGGGTACTTGAAAAAGCGGAAGCTTGCAGGCGACAGGCGAAGTATTTGGCGACTCAAAGCGCTTGCCCCGCGCCCAGGCCAGATAATCGAGCGGCAAGGCGGAAGCTTGGAGGACCTCGCCTTAGCTGTCGCCATCGATCGTGGAACGATGATAAGGGACCCGGCCCGCTTGTCATTCGAAATAGTGGGCGAAAAGCTCCCAAAAATCAGGCCATCGTGACGAGAGATAAGGTTGGTGTGAAAGAAAATAGGCAGAGCTCGCAATTAGATTTGTCCGAAAGATTGTGGGAATCCCGTTACTCCGCAGGGGTTATCTTTGTGAATTGGCGAGCCTGTAGAAGTCCCTGATCCACGTCCATTTAGCGGAAATTCCAAACCGCTGTCGCAACTGATCCCATGCAAGCGAGGTTCTCCAAAGGCAATGCGACCTTTCGAACACAAATAGCGAAACTAATCATGATAGCGAGCGTGTCAAGGAAATAGAGCGATTGGCTTGCGATTCATCGCGCGACCTGACATGTCGTCCACAGCGATTTTTGGAGGAGTGGCCCATGTCTCTAAAGATCGCCTTCACCGGCACAGGAAATGCGGCGCATGTTTCATGCGCGCGCTGCCCAATCAATTGCCGGCCCAAATGGAATTGGTCGCTATTGTCAATCATCGCGCGGATCGATGGCGGATCCGCGAACGCAATTTGGGTTATTTCCCGCTTAATTTTTTTTACCCAAACTTGCGACTGAAGCTGGCACACGCCTTTTTTTGACTTACGGCGGTCGGCACGTCGACGTCTTGTGCCGTGGAATACGCCTACTTACATGCATGCGCCGCAAGCATCGCGGGTTGGAATGCGAGTATTCATGTCATGGTGGAGAAGCCGATGGCTCTCACGCGGCGAGGCAGAAGAAGAAGCTATGCGGCGAGCCAGTGAACAGTCGTGCGCCGAAGTGATGGAAGACAGCATGGTCAGATACAGGTGTGGAGGGGTCGCACGCTGGCGCTTCGATGAGAGTTAATTAGGCTCTAATTCTGGCAAAGTTGGTACCTACATCCTTACTGCCTTGTTGTGACAAGATTAGACAAGATACACATACCTGCCTTGGATCATACCAACTGGCATCTTCTTACAACCACTACACGAGTATATTGCACGCGTGGAGTACCAATAATTATTGTGTGGGCGGCTGATCAGCCTGGGCATGGTTTTTACTACAATTACGGGGAGAGCAAAGGGGATTTTTTCCCCTCTGTGTGTGTGTGTGTGTGTGTGTGTGTGGCGTTGCACGTGACTATGCTCACTAATATCTTTCCCAACTCTGACTGAGTCTCATAAATCTTCATGTTCATAAAGTAAGGAGATTCATGTACATACACTATTAATAGGACTGAGATTATATAATGAGTTAGTTCAGGAGAAGGGATACCACGTGTAGACTATTTTGCACATTATGTTAGGTACTGAGTATAGTATTGTGTAATTATAATAATTATCTGCATATTACTCTGTATCACCTGATTATTGTGTATGTGCACGTGGGATGATGGGATATTATTGAGTTGGGCTGAAACACACCGTGAAGGAGAGGCCTTCTGGCGTCCTCTTGATCCGTCATGATCTCTTGCGTATCTGCTAGGACTGCTGCCTTCTGAGCATAATTGGTCAGATGTTAAAGGGTAGTTTTATTGGTTGGCTGTAACTCTGCCCAGTATTATTATAACAGAGTGAAAGCTGATTTCATGGCATTAGATTCCTAAAGTGGAATGTGTTTTTCCCTGGTGTGTTCTGTAGTGCTGCAGATCAATTTTGGAGAGTCTGACTACTCTATTGAGGAAGGATCAAATATGCTAAGCACACCAATCACTCTCCAGTTTAGGGCATGTCAGAGAGATTTCAGTGTCACCCTCTGCCCTGTTACGATCAACACGGCTGAAACTGAGGGTTTGGGAACCTTTATCAATGCTGATACCATTACCACCGCATCTAGAGCAACAGCAGGTGCCTACTGTAGCTAGCAATTTGATACTCCCTAGTGGAAACATAATACTGCACACTATACACTAAAAAGAAGCTAGTGCTGAGAAAGGCTAATGTATGTTGGTTCATTGGTAATTGCTCACGCAATGTCTAGCTGTAAACATAGTAAAGACTTGACCAGTGTGGCTGCTCCTACTCCATTTCAGTAAGTTCCAAGCAATGGACAATCCTTTGATTTTGCATGAGGTCTGCTGAGAGTGGGAAGTATTGGTTACTAAAGTAGAGTAGGAGCAACCACAATGCTCCAGTCTTTACTATGATATTATGTGTCTGAAGTGCACCCCACTTTGAATAGCTACTCATCATAGACATTGAGTGAGTCTTTAAAGTAGGGCTTCACAGAAAGTGTACGTTTGAAGTGGAATTTACTCAGTGTAATGTGATAGTAGTCTAAGACTACTTGTAGTAAAAATGTGAGTATCTGCTCCAAACCTTTGTGTGCCCTTATATAGTGTTCTCATGGATATGGTACACATCTTTCCCACCTTTGCTGTCTTCTTGTAGCTGCTGACTTCAGCACAAGTAAAACCACAGTCACGATACCAGCCAACACCCGAACATTCCAAGTATCTCAATTTTTCATGATTGGTGATGACAATATTGATGAAGACGAACAGAGCTTTGCAATAACAGCTGAAATCGGAGCCGATGTTCCTGACGCCGTCGCGTGTTTCCAGGTTGAAGAGGGGCAGACAGACTGCTTTGGACGACGTGGAGCAACTGAAATTAGAATCACAGACAATGACCGTAAGTACAATACAGTTACAGGCAACATAGCTATATTATAGCAGGTGCTACTTGTTAGGTGTATAAATGCTGACCATATTATAATATATATATAATAATTGTTTAGGTTGTACGATAGCGGCGGGTGGTCTACTGGTTGTACACGAGTGGAGTGGCCAGTTTGGATAGGGCAGTGGTCTATCAAAACTGAAGCCACAAGTGTGCAACCAGTAAACCACATACAAAGCCATCGTATAACGTGTTTGTATGACGACATTTGGTGATAAGGCTCTGACCAATGAGAATCCGCAAAATTTAAAAGCTTTCAAAACTCCTTTTTTAACCCACACCACTTGTAAACATGCGGAGAGGGCTAGAGCTAGCCAATTGAAAATAAGTAATTCAGTGACTGTCAGCTTTCTTGCTACTCTCACACGCTGCATTCGAGATCGCTGGGTATGGCCCGGGAGAGAAAGCGAGCCAGAGGGACAGCTATAAAACTTACGCGTGGGGTCCAGCAACAAAAAAGGTAGCTTTGACGTGGCCGTTGTTGCTTACAAGTCAAAACCGCACAACTGGACTAAACTAAAGCGCTTAGCGCAGCCTTTTTCTATAGTCTTTAAAGAGAACCACTGTGGTTATGCAAATGAGCTCAACATACAGCTACGGTACGTGGAAATTGTATGGCCTCTTTATGTTCTATACGAGAGACTGGCAGGACTAGGCAGGAATCGCTCACAGTACTATCTACACTGTTTGTACTACCAGGGAATTTCAGGGGCTTTTGAATGTTATTTTAGGTCAGGAGAAGGGAGGGGAGGGGGTAACCAGTTTTCATAACTAACCTCTCCACACTGTCCATGCTAGCTAGCTAAATCTGCGGTTTCCATTGTGTCTATATATATAGCTGTTTGTCATTGTAAACTCCTTAGATACAGTTTCCACTCCTACAGGATCTGCCCAAAATGTACCATGTTACTTAGGGACTGGTTGTAACGACATGTTGGGAGAAGTAGCTACGGTGTTAGACTGCTGCAGCCTACCCAGCACCTCATCATACAGGTCTGCAATAGGCTCAGAAGGTTGCTACTCCTGCTATGGTACGTCAGCCATGGATAGCATTGTTTTGAATATATGGGATTATTTCACAGCATATGGTTGGGTGAAGAATATCAGCAGTGATCTTACATCAGCTGAGCCTCAAACTGATGTAACTGCTGTGGAAGGAGAGACTGTCACTCTTGCACTATTCTTTACCAAGAATAATCCACCAAATGCCATCCGCTTTCAGTTCTATATCGAGACTAGTGGCACAGCCACAGGTATTATTGTTTGTCTCCTTATATTTAGCATGCTTTGCTATTAGCTATAATTATAGTGTAGATTTGCTTTCGTTAAAAACCAGACAGAACCCCAACATGACCTAGCAAGGCTATTGTGATTCTTCATCTCTGCCTGCATGATCACAAACCAAACATCATAATATTACCTATATATTGCTAGGGCATTCCTCTTCTGCATAACATGTGTGAGCTGCAATAGGTTTATGACAACCTAGCTATACCCACAACATGAAAAGGCTGGTAGAAGAATGAGGACGATTTCTCCCAGGTTTTATGGTCTATTGAGGCTATTAAGTATACTTTTCTGCAGAGGGAGAAGATTATCTGCTAAGTCATTCATTTGTGGAACTGAGATATGACCCAGTCCCAGTCAATTTTACTCTACTCAGTAACGGCAGTGGAGGAGAAGGAACTCAATTCATAGACGTGACTCTGGTGCAGGATATCAGCTTCTCACCAATCGAAGAGTTTCGTGTTCTTGTCAAGCCCACAGTTAGGATTATAATCACAGGTGCACTGTCTACCTATAAGGACGTAATTGACTAGAGCTCTTCTAAATACACCCTCTTTATACTGCTGCTGCCAATAGGTGCTGTGCAGTTTGTCTCAAAATTATGTTATTCATCTCATCCATCAAACCCACCTGAACTCTAACAAGCTTCATTGGGCAGCTAACGAAATGTAATATAATGTCTATAGTGCAACTCCAATGATTATTGTGAAAAACCGTTTGGCCTGTACAATATTTGTCAGTTACTATTAAAAGTTATTGAAGAGCAAACACTCAGTGTTCTTTGTTTGTGCAGGTCAGTGTCCCACTGTGTCTGGACCAGAGAATGGCAGAGTGTCTCTCTCTGGACATTCGGCGGGAGACAGAGCCACCTTCATGTGTGACACTGGATACCAGTTAGTTGGAGATCAAGCCATGAACTGTCTCAGTAATGGAACTTGGGACAGCTCTCCCCCTGTCTGTTCAGGTATGAAACACTCTATAGCTATTTTAAAACTTGTTAAAAATTACGCTAGTTTGACACACACCCCTTTTGCAGATCAAGAATCACACTCAGTAATTTTCTTTCAATGTTGTGTAGGGGATGATGGCGATGAACTCTTGATTATCATAACTGCAACTGCTGCGGCAACATTAGTGTTGATTGTTGCAGTTCTAATTGTTGCTGTAATCGTAAAGAGAAGACGGAAGAAGCCTGCTGTACAATGTCAAGAACACACCTACGACTATCCGTTTCATTTTAACGATCACCACAGCACTAGTGCATCGGGGATTTCACACCTTCAACTGAAGGGAAACATAACCTACCACCACGGTGCTCTTCTGTTTCCCATCCCCCCTCAGGAGTTTCGAAATTCACCAGGACTGAAGCAAAATGTTGCTTATGGTGCACTCCAATCACAGCAACAGGGAAGCAGACAGTTGTTTCCCGTTGCTCAACCATAGAACCTCTATACTAAGAAAAGAGACATAATTATTACACTTTCTCTATAATTATGTCATGAGTGGAAAAAGTTTCTCTAACGTGAATTAGCTATGGGATGTAGGGACGTCGCATAACCAAAAATGAAAGGAAATGTGAAGACTCCTACACCGTGACAGAAAGTCATTAGTAACCCCATGATCCCTATAATTATATATTATACATTTGTTAGCGTTTCATGAACAACTTGTTTCATGAGATATCATTATGACACTGTCAAGATGCAAAGTGACAATGCTTGAAAAAGCACATGTCACTGCATGCTAATTAAATAAGCTACATAATCTATATTTATCCCGGATATTTCCTACAGCCACATTTTCGTTCTTTGTTGCTAGTTTCACCTCCACACCTTCACATTAAAACCCTTTGGGCGCAATTTACATATATATATATGCACAGAGCCTCATAAGAATTTATATATGGCTATAATACTAGGCGCTAATATGTTATACATCAATTTCTGCTTATTTAAGGAGACACCTATGGCGCCCAAAGGATTAATTTTGTTGTGAACATAAACAGCAAGCATTACTACAGCCTGATTGCAACATCAAAGTTATTCGGTAGCCTAAGGGCAAATTATTACTGTAGGTCTTCTTGCAGCTATATACTAGTAGGGGCTGAACGTGGTAATGTTAATAGGTGGACTTTCAAAGGCCGGCGGGCCTCGCAGATATATATGTATTAGTTATGTCATGTCCGTGAGGTACGTTTCCGGAACAAATGAAAAGCACTAAAGTGCAAACCCTCGGCTCAAAATGCGCACATTTTGTGGTTTTGTAAGCTAGGTGGGCTATTTGAAAGTGGTTCGTTTCGCTTAACAGTGTTCGTATTAATGAGGTTCCACTGTAACTACAAAATTGAATATAGGATGAACAAATCGGATGAAGGGTATCTGCTATATATGAGTTCATTAGTGCTTATATATCAGAGTAACAAAATGACATGTTGTTGCAAGTATGCAGTAACACAGTTCAGCTATGAGAGGAGCATTATTGTGCATTGAACATGACGGGGTGGAGTGTCTGTGCTTTGATAATATATAGCTCAGAGGGATCCTTCAACATAGAAATGAGAGTTCTTCTTTAATCCTGTCATGTATGATGGATAGCCTGTATAGGATGGATAGCCTGTGTAGGAAGGATGGTAATACCGATAAAATGAAAAGCACTGAAGTGCAAACCCTCGGCGCATTGTGACGCGCACGCGTAAGTAAACGCATGCGCCGTACCACTAATTGATGGGCTGGGTTTAGTTTCACCTGTTACTCGGGTCTCTTGCCAGCTCGCGCAGAGTCTGACGCGGGCTAACTACACTACTAAATAGCATGCGAGAGGCGATACACGCCCTGCGTTGCATCTTCTGGTGCCTCTGAGGTACGCAGAGTACGCGGATCGCTCAGACCGTGGTAAGCCGTCCCCGTCCGTTGCGTATTTGCATATTGGCTTCTTCGCGCTCTAGCTTTGCAACGGAGCATTTTCAGAGAAAACCGCCTTTATTTTCTGACCTTCGTCGCCCGTTGGGTAGATGGTATCGTTTCTGGGACGAACAGACGTTCGAGGAGTGAGATTGAGAGTAACAGACAAACAGACAGACCCAACTACTGTACCCTCGCTGCGCATGCGCGCCGAGGGTAATTAGTCAAGTGATATGCATAGAAACATAGCACTACTCCATAGTGACTATGTATACCACACTCAAAGGCTCTCACACATTCGCTTTTTGCATTCTACTGTGCTTCGTTGCTTGGGATATATTGCCAGACTGGGCTTTACGCTTAGATGGGAAGGCATGGCCGCATCCACAAACTCCTCGTCTAACGTGAACTGCTGTGCTACATTGCGGACATACCTTGCTCAGTTTGTTGTCCATCCATAACAGAGATCAACACTGACAGAGGATTGAAACTCAAGAACCGCTTGCTCGTCCAAGGTCAACTAAAACCACGCGGCATCTCGCAGATGCGCATGCGATAGCTACGGCAACATACGCGCGTGCGCGATAGATCGCTTACGTCTGGTGCTCGGTATACACCCACATAATATGCGCGTGCGCCATGGATCGCTCGCGTACGCTTTTTTCACGCAACGCAGTCGTTTCAGGAAAATCGCCACATTAATATCCATCTTCTCGTTGTTCACAACCCGTTGGTGCCACTCATTGGCCGCCTTGTAGCCTGTAGTGCGAGAACTCGCGCGGACAGACAGAATGAAAAGCACTAAAATGCAAACCCTCGGCGAAGTATGTAGCTCGCAGAGAGTCTGACACGGGCTAGCTACAGTAGTAGATAGCACGCAAGACGCGATACACGCCATTCGTTGTGACTTCTTGTGCCTTCAAGATAGACAGAGCAAGCGGACCCCGTCGAGGTAAGCCTGTAACATTTCATTTGCCCTGGGTTTACAGGAGGTGGAAGGAAGGTGAAGGTCAAGAATACAGGAGTGATTTAAAACTATTATGTAACGATCGACCAAAGATGAATATTGAGTCAGAATAACAGATGCAGGCATCAGTGATTTCTTGGGTGGTGACAGTGAGCTCAGACAGGAAATGGGAGAAAATGGAATGAGTATCCAACAAGATGCCACAGTTTGGAATGGGGCATGTGTTGTCTGAGTGAGGGTAGAGAGAGAGAAACTTCAACACGGCCTGAATGCAGGTGGTTCCAAAGCCCCCTCTCTCTAGGGCCAGATCCCATAACTTTGGCCAGCTTCCCTCCTGACTTGAGGCAATTTGTGTTGGACCAGGGTCTGAGAGCGATGTGAGGCGGCATCAGACAGAAGTAGAGAGATGTCGAGTTTCCGTATATCTTTCTTGATTGAAGAGAGAGAGACACTTTTGGGGAATGTGAGTATAGAAGTGGTGAATGAGGAGTCGAGTGTGGACTCAAGGAATCTGCATTGTCGGACCAGCAGCAGTGACTCGACATCCGTGACAGCGAGTGAGCGGAAGGTTCGGGCGCTGAGGGAAAGATCACCCACAATGATCTTGTGTAGAAACTTTAGCTTGATAATGAGAATGCGGGCCCTCATCGATGGCCATTTGAGGGCCATGCGAGCTATGTTGTTGGCAGTGTATTTGTGGAGGCAGAGGATTCATTTGGCCAACTCTGCTTGAAAGGACTCCAGCTTGGCCAGCAACCCATTGTCAAGGAACCACAACTCGGCCCCGTAGAGGAGGCATGGCAAGACGCAGTGTTCAACTATCTTCATGGAGGAGAGAGGGTTGAGCTTTCCATGAATACACCACTGCCTCTCGCAAAAAAGGCTCTCCTAGCTTTTTCAATGCTGTTGTTTACCCACAACTTGCAGGAGAGGTCAGGGGACCACCATGCTCCGAGACATCTGGCGGAGTGAGTGAGTGGAATTTTCAACAATCCAGCTTCGATGTATGCCATGTTAGCTGGGGTGGAGGGAGAAATTACTGCTTCACATTTGTCGATGTTTAGTGTGAGGCCTTGTGATGTGGCAAACTCATTGACAACATTGATCTGGAGTTGGCAGTCAGAGATGTTTGTGGACAGGGTACGAATGACGTAAGCATGGGCGAAAGCGCCAAGGTGGAGACCGCAGACGGTGGGGCCGCATGATCTGTTTTTGAGCTCTTGGAGTAGCGGATCCAACACTAGCAGGAAAAGAAGTGGGGAGAGTACAGAGCCCTGGCGAACACCCCTGCTGACAGTGAAGGAGGGGGAGGTTGCTTTGCCGAGGCGTACGTACGAGTGGATGTTGGTGTACCAGTCTTTGATGAGGCGTCAGGTTTTTCCTGTAATGCCAGCGTTCTTAAGGTGAGTGAGAAGAACTGGATATTCCACAGTGTCAAATGCAGAGGCCAGATCATAGAAGCAGGAGTAGATGGAGTCACCATCACGGATGAATTTGGAGATGGTTTCTTGGCACGTGAAAGTTGCGTCTGTGCAGGACACTCCACGCCGGTAGGCTGTCTGGGTTAGCTGTGGTATATTCCGGTCGCTGAGAATTGGGAGAATTCGGTCTAGGAGAAGAATCTCGAAGGTCTTCGCGATGACAGAAATGAGAGTGATCCCTCTGTAGCTTGTTGTTTTTAGAGGATCTTTTCCCTTTCCCTTGTAGATGGGTATAAGGATGCCTTTCTTGAAGACGGATGGAGTAGCCTCTAGATTGACCATGGCATTGAAAATCATGCTGAGCCAGATACTGATTGAGGGACCGGCGTGGAGTAAATGGCAGGGAGAGAGCAGGTCAGGACCAGAGCTGCTGCTCTTTTTGAGAAGTCTAATGGCAGCTCTGACTTCCTCAGGAACGAATGATGTGTCGAGGATGGTATCTTCTTCGGAGTAAGTTTCATACTCGATCTTGTGGATGGAGTCGGAGAACTTTTGAAGATTAGGGTTAGAGGAGCATTTGGATTTGCTCAGGCTGGCGAAGTGATTTTCCCAGTGAGGTAGGACGGCGGAGAGGTCAGATGTGCGGGAGCCATTTATCAGTAAGCTGGCTCCCTCTTTCTTCTGTGATCTGGTTTGGAAGCGTCTTGGATGATTGGAGCGAAAGGACTGATCCCGCTTCTGGATCTTTATACGTCCCACTTGTGCTTGACATTTAGATAGATGGTGTCGGACATTCTTCTTGGCTGTTTTCCTGGCCTCATAGAGAGGTCCGGAATTGGGGCGGCCTGCGGCTTTCTGTGCTAAATAAGCGCATGCGCATTATCCGCCAGCGACAAAATGGCGACTAGTCATACAATGCTGGAAGGCTCTAGCTTTGCAACGGAGCATTTTCAGAGAAAACCCCACACATTTTCTGACCTTCATTGCCCGTTGGGTAGATGGTATCGTTTCTGGGACGAACAGACGTTCGAGAGGTGAGATGTAGAGTAACAGACACACGGACAGACTACAGCACCCTCGCTGCGCATGCCGTCCAAGCTCATGTTTCCAGTGTTCGCTATGTGACTCAGCGGTGCCCAGAAACATCTCATGCCTCGAACACGCTTGTGCAAACCACCCAAGCGAAATGGAGAACCTTTCATATGATCATATTATTTCCCTTCTCATAAATGCAGAATCTGCTGTCTCTATTTTTTCTTCATCATGTAAACGTGTGCCATACAGCAGCTGCTTTTGGACCCTTAAACACAGTAATTAAATTGTTGTCACAATGTTGTTTGCTTTAATGTACTGTGCATATGCCCGTTGGGTCACTGCCATTATTATTATTATTATTAATGACAGAACGACTGCTGTAACCCTCGCTACGCATGCGCGCCGAGGGTTAATCACGAGTCCCGCAGCGCCCGAGGCCGAGTGATTTATTCCGGAAACGTACCGAACGGACATGACATAAGTAATTTATGTCGTCATAATGGCGCAAAAATTCTTGTTTGACTCGACCTAAACCAGTTTTCCGACCGGTTTTTTTCTGCTTCTCCGCGTATTGCTGGCAGGTCGTGACCCGGAGCGTCTCTGAGCTGACTTCACGTTCATCCGTGCTCGCGCTAGTCACTTCGCCGTCGCTGGCCTTCTGTTCTTCTCCCTCACTTGAGCGCTCTTCGCGCCATCGCTTGCGTCTCACGGGAAGTTTATATAGCCCGCACTGCGCGTATTTCGCCCCGATCTCCGCCGTATTGCATCCGTGCTCGCGCTAGTCCCTTCGCCGTCGCTGGCCTTCTGTTCTTCTCCCTCACTCGAGCGCTCTTCGTGCCACCCCTTGCGTCTCACAGGAAGTTATAGCCCTCGCTGCGGGTATTTCGCCCTGATATAGTGAGTGGCGGCGCTTTTGATCCACCCACGCATGACGACATAAACTGCGGATATGACTTTTAGAAGACAATTATCCCCTGTGGTCGCGCGGCTGCTGGGCACGTTTCCGTTGCGTGGCTTGCGAGCTCTGAAGATCTCCGGAGAAGATGGGCTATTACTTGCAGCTCATTATATTGGTGGTGGGATCAATGTTCTTAATCGGTTCTAATGCGAGAGTCAGACCAATCGAAGAACAGTTCGTTTCGAGAGGTAAACATGACGTTGTACTGCAATTAGCTATAGCTACTACAGGTAAATGGAATGATGTAGAGGTGCCACTTATGATAAAAAGCATGCCTAGACTGAGAAAGTCATTCTAAACCAAATCCCCATTTCTTTGAGAAACCTAAAACCTGAAAAAATCCTTCAACTATATGAAACAATTCGGATTGGGTTATGAATGACTTCTTGTCTCAGTGTTGCCATCCTTCTTTTTCATGCACTGACATCTCTACATTCCCCTTTATCCACTTGTTACTTCTTATTCATCGTCCTTTTCCTCTAGTAAATCCGCAATCTCCACATAGAAACGCCGCTATCTCTACATAGACAAAATTTTTAACCCTCCCCTGCGCACAGCTCTGAGCGTGAAACGTGGACATAATAATATCAGGTAGGAAGTAGGCATGGTAAACTAAGATTCTGGAGCAGAGAAGGCTGGGGAAGCTGGTGAAACGGACGGCTGCCAAGGTGAGTGTGCATCGAATAGAGATCACGGATGATCGCTGTACTTAGACGCCTTGCGCGTATGTGGAGAAGATGGGAGGCTAGTACCCAGGCCAGGGAATACATTTAATATCTCTAAGCTTGCTGGTCTACCTATAATGATGGTGCATGTAAAATAAGAAACTACGTTGATACTCTAAACAGTCCCTGATCTTCTCTTCCCTTTGAAACAACAGAGATATGCCACTCATATTTTGTTGAATGGCTAAGTGTAGCACTCTCACTTGTGAGTGGTTTCTATATGAAAGCATTAACTGTAGTGCCAGGCTAAAATGGCACAAAGTTGCACCTTGCCATGTAGGTATATACAAACGGGCAGTATTTTTAGCTTGCCAAACATCAGATTAGTAAGTAATTGGTATATAATCACTAAGAATTAGTGGTTATACAGGTACTGACATACAACTAAGCTTTTGGCTGGTAAGGATTCAGGCTGAGTGAAGGACACGCAAGTTGTAACAATACGCAACGTCACACAATGCCCAGTGCAATTATTTCACCGAGTCAGCAGCCTGGCTGCCGTAAAGATAAAATGAGTAGCTACTGCACTATGTTTTTAGGTTGGTAGGTCTGACTCAAGAAGAGGACACCCATGAGCCGGCATACCCTGGTTATCCATGAGATACAGCATGGAATACTAGACGATCTGCGCCACTTGGGCTGGCAAGCTAGCCTACTTAAGAGTCTCGCTCGCTAGACTCTCCCTCTCTCTGGGTGAGAGAGTTTCCTGAAAGATTCTGCCAACTTTAGTTCCTTCAGTGCTGATGACCCGCCCACCTTTGAAGTGCCTTTGAACTATAATGGACTGATTGCGTCACTCACTTATGAATCCATAACAGTGCTGCACAACTTTACTATGTGAGTGTCACCAGACTCTCTCTCCTTGTGTTAGGATCTGGCCAGCAAGACTACCTACCTAGGTCACCTGAATGCGGGAATTATGTAAAGGCACTGCACGGGAACTGCACATACTATGTTCTACGTAATTCGTGAAATATTGAATGCCAAATGCTTGTGCTTGCTTGCCAAATCATTATGCTCATTCCAGTAACTGAGCTAAGCATACAGAAACAGCTACAACTTCCTGCATTATTTCAAGTGCATCCTCTGACTTCCTGCAAGATTTCAAGTGAATTTCAAGCCACGAAACCTGTAAGGGTGTGCACCCCAGCCCTACAAAAACATAAGACACAAGCAGAATTATATTATAATAAAATTATTCATCAAAGGAAAACCAAAATGCAAGTTTACCGGTAGCTTAGAACACTTTAGACAAGGACATAAATAGTGATAAGGACATAAATAGTGATAGGTACATACAAAACTTGACACAAAATGATTCAAGAAAAATTGACGTATTCCAGATTTTATTACCGAAAGAGGGAGGTTGCTGTCAAGGGTGGGCAACGAGTTCCAGAGTCGAGGAATATGGTTGAAGTAAAAGTTCCTTTCGATTTCGGTCCTTCATAGGGAATGCTTAGAGGACCCTCTAGTTGGGTGACTACAAAGTTGAACAAAATCACAGAACCTGCAGAAGTTGTCAGATGGTAACTTTATGGACCTCACTAAGAACATAATGTCGGCAATCTCATATCCATCATTAGAGGCAGCAGTTTTAGATGTATCAACCGATTTCTATAGTCCATTATTAAGTGGATTATTGGTAATAAACGTTGTTGCCCTTCGCTGGACTAGTTCAAGACACCTGATATCCCTCAAGAGATATGGATGCCACACAGGGGAGCAGTAAAGCAACTGGGAGCGGACCAGAGAAGTATACAAGGAGTACTTTGGCTGACACAGAGACGGAGCCAGAGAAAACTCTGCGCAGTAGTCCTAGCACTTTGTATGCTCTGGAGGTAATGGATTGGTAGTGAGGTCGCCAGTTAATCAGCCGAAACAATTAGGCCAAGGTCCTTTTCCATAGGTATTGTTGACCGTTCAAGTGATAGACAAACGAGGCATGTAGCAAATGAACAGTGGAGCACTTTTTCTTGTCCTTCAAGGCCTGCGTGTATAGTGTTTATTTTAGGGTTGCCAAGGAGGTGGAAAGTGGTAAGCCTACCTAGACGTATGAATGAAAATATTTTATATGTGATGGGCACTGCAAATACTGCAATGTTGTATGTACCCGTGAAAAAACGAACTGCTCACTTCGTTCGACAAAAATCCATTTGTTAGGTATAGCTCCATGGGCAGGCTTTAGTAAATACAGACTAGCTACAATGCTAGTTTCAAGCTGGGGCAGAAGCAATTGGCTGTATGTTACGCCCTGTGTGTTCAGAAATGCACATGCAGCTCTTGAGAGGTTGCTTCCTACGCAAAATAATAACAAAACGCGGGTTAGTTGTATACAAGTGATACAAGCCACCCGAAATCAATAGCTAGACCCACCTGTGAGGTTTCCCGCTTCCCGCACGTTCGCCAACCTGAGCACTGTGTGCACATATCAGCAGTAACGCTCCCGCTTTGCTTACGGATGAGTTAGCAGCAAATGGTGTTGTTCAGTGTCTACCGTGGAAGAACTCCACGATCTTCCTTAGACCATGGAGTTAGCTAGAGTCTAAAACAAGTGGCAAGAACAGTAGATTGTGTAAAAATTGGTTTAATTAGACTATAGCTAACTCTACTTGAATGAATGCGAGGAGCGCGCACATATGCAGCGGAATTGCGGGTCTGACGCAGGTCGCTCTCGTTACCCCTCGGCGCGCATGCGCAGCGAGGGTTAGTTTGTCTGTCTGTCGACGCTTATTCAGGCTACGAGGTAGTCTCGCGGGCCAGACTCTCTCGGAGGAGGAGAGAGTCTGGTGACATTCGCATAGTGGAGTTGTGCAGCACTTGTATGGCTTTCTGGAGTAGAGTACTTAACTCAAGTGGGTGTGATGACACATGCGCAGCGCCGTCACACACGGGGCGGGGGCCGGGGGCGGGAGGTGGCCGGCCAAGCGTACAAGTGTAATGGACGACTTACAGCACCTCCGCACGGCGATCGACGAGAGTGCGAAGCAGTTGGGTTATACTTCGCTAAAGGAGAAGCAGAAAGAAGCAGCTATGGCAGTTCTTTCTGGCCGCGGATACCTTTGTAGCCCTCCCAACAGGATATGGAAAATCTGTGGTGTATGCCCTGCTTCCCATCATCATCTCATCAGGCATCTCGAATTTCTTATAGTCTCGAAGGTCATACCCTCACGCGAGGAGAGAGAGTCAGTCCAGCGAGAGACAGCGAGACCACTGTACTGTATACGCTTCTCTTGAACACCCTACACGTGGTATGCGCTTAAAAGAAGTCCGCTTTAGCGCAGCCCGCGGACAGCACACCTGGCCAGGTGCGGTCAACCACCCACTAGCAGGCACTTAGCCCACTTAAGTTGCCGGATTTTTTCCGGCAAACTCTGCACAACTTTACTATGCGAGTGTCCCCAGACCCTCTCTCCTTGCGTGAGGATCTGGCCCGCGAGACTAGCTACGAGGCGGCCGATACCAGCGGCTTCAGAACTACGCGAGTGAAAAATATTTTCGTGAAACGACTGCGTTCGAAAGATATGCCGTGAAAACAAGCCCTAATCCGCTCACTCGTGTGTGCTTTGGAGGCTCAATGGAAGTCACAACTAAGGGCGTGTATCGACTACCGCATGCTGTAGCTATTCCGGGTCAGACTCTCTGCGAGCTACGCCCAGACCCCGCCCTCAAGAGAGGAAAAGGATCTGGTGACTATTGAGCTGACTCGACAGTCTCACTTTTGAGACACCGAATCAGATTGCAGTATTCGCCACGACCGTGAAATATCACATGATGTTATGTAATAGATCGTAACGCAGCTCCGTGGATTCCGCGTGTCCTCGAACGAAAACGGGCTTTTCTGCGCATGCACTCGACAATCATGAGTCAGCACAACGCTACCAGACCCTTTTCCTTTTCTTGAGGGCGGGGTCTGGGCACGAGACTATAGCGTGGAGACCACGAGTAAACTTGGCCCAACCGATGACGATTGCTATGCTGGGAGTGTTCATCAAAGTACGCTTGAAGCATGTTGGTCCACTCGTGGGCGTGGCTACGTCGGACCAACATTGCGTATCCGTTATGCAGTGATCGCGCCACCAGTGCAACAAACGTCGGTAGCCGTAGTCCTGGTAAAACTCATGCAGAAAAAATTGGTTTTGCAGCTTTGTTAGTGTCGTTGCTAGTTCCAAACGTTAGAACAATCGAACGTTCCAAACGGTTTCTTTCAGCAGGTCAAAAGCGCTGCAACACTTGAAAAGTAAAATGGTATTGTAGCGTATCATTGAATACACTGTTTTTTTGCAGAACCATCTACTCCCGGATCTGTGGGAACACTTCCTGGTGGATTATGCAAAAGGTTTCTTACTCCCAGAACTGATAGGGAAGCACTCGGTGCCTGCCATGCATATACTGGTGACGACCAATGAGACTGAGGTGGAGTTTGTTGTGACAACAATGTTTGGTGGTATGTACAGCTCCAGCATATATGGATTGCTTTCTAGTTCACCAACACGAGTCAACTTTCTAGCTGATTACGTCTATGTGACAAATGTTCAGGAGAGGGATAAAGCTATTTGGGTGCAAACAAGAAACAACAAGAAGATAGCCATCCAAGGTATCATGATGAAATCCGCTCTACTGACGGATTGTGCTCTCCATGTGATGGAATGACTGTACCGTCAGATTTTCGCAGCATATGAATATCTCGTGCTCTCCACTAATCAAGACACGACAGGCCAGCTCAGAGGAAGCACCAAGATCTAGTCAGTTTCTTGTCCTTACTTGTGATGATGACACTGGAGGTTGACGTAGCCCCACAACCTCAATCAGTGGAAGAGTGGCGTCTTTCAACACCCTCTATTTGGTCCAGGAACATCGCAAGCATCATCACACTGGCGATGTCAACACAGACAACAATCAATACCTGCACACCAGCCAGTCTTAATCTCAATAACACACCAAGACCTACGGGACTGTGGTAAGGGAAACAAGCCATTGGTAGTAATTCTGGTCATCCGTGTGGACAAGTTACTGAGGAGAGTGACCGCATGTGACCATATGGCAGCTCAGATACCTCCACACACACCCACCTGCGGGCTACACACTTCTGCTCACCCTCTCTAGTGGAAGACGAGTGGAGACTTGTATCGTTTTGCGACTCAGAGCCTCTCAGGCAACATGCACATTGAGCATGTACATCACATGTGTGACGTGCTAGAAGCAGTACTCTGCACACAGTGAGTATATCTAGCAACTCTGAATTCTGCTCAATTCTGTTCTAACTGGGACAGTGTGAAACCTCACTCTGAAGGTTTGTAGTAGTTACCCGTATGTCCACAATATGCTGCTTGAGATCCTCCAATCCTGTCTGTTCTAGCTCAGGGTGTACAGCGATGGCTACACATAAGGGATGCAACATGCATGTGATGTGAGTAGTTGGAGTCATCCCTTCAT